>PYAF01002035.1:782519-809702 GCA_007407185.1 Glycine tomentella | reverse complement strand
TTTTTTATTATAGTATTGGTTTGAAGTATTTATTGTTGAAATCGACTAATTTTCATCCAAGATTATGAGTAAACATATACATTGATATTTTTCTTCTAATATAACTTATTTTATATTCAAAGTTAGAATTCAAATTCTATACAACTTGATTAAAAAACATAAATTTTATGTCAGCCGGTGTTGATTTATATTATCACTATATTTATATTAAATGATTCTTATATTTAGATTATTAAAGTTCTTACCATTTTTATAATTAAAAAATAAATTAATGCCAGTTTACCAAATTAATTTCAAACATATTTTAAATAACATATATATTCAAGTAATTCATGAATATCATTAAAAAAAGAAGGGACCTAGTTAAAAACTTAAAATAGACAGAAAACAATTACTTGCCTTTTTTAGCTTAATTATTTTAGAAGGTGGTTGTTTCCAATTGGAAATTCCATATTAGGAAGGGGTGAAAATGTCAAAAGAGAAAACGTCTCTTCAAACATTAGAGTCTGCCAGGTGAGGTGGGTGGTTCTGAAAGTTGCCTCTTTGCAGGTCGCTTTCTCTTTTTACTGTGTTCAGTGAGTAAGCTGTTTACCAGTTACCAGAAACAATGCATTAGTCATTAGTCATTAGCCATTACAATTACATACACAACAAAAATACAAATGTTCTCTTTACACTCTCTTCATTCCTTTCTTCTTCTTCCCTTCAACTTCAAACCCCCTTAACTACTACTATTACCTTACTTACCACCACCTTTTCTATTCCTGAACTCTGATTTTTTTTTTTGTTATTTTTCATCAATTTGTTAAAGAAGAAGGAACCAAAATCAAGTTCTTTTAAGCTGGAGCATCAAAATCCCATCACTTTGCTTTCCAGTTTCTGCTTAATCTGGATTTTCCTACTCTTTTTCCCATCTGAATTTGTACTTCGTTGTACTTTTGTGCTTCAAACTTAGATCAAGTTTATTCCTTTCTCTGGATCAAGCTCGCACTTTTGGTTCATTTGCATTGACCCTTTTGCTCAAAATTCTCGTCACTTAAATATTACCAACCAATGATGGTTCTGGTGCAAAAACCCCATTGGGGGTTGCTTCTTCTCTTTTTCCTCTTTCAGCTCCACCTTCACTGCAGCACCTGCTACCAAACAGAAGCCATGAACTGTACGGACACAAGCCGTGTTTGCACTTCTTTCATGGCCTTCAAGCCTGGACCGAACCACACACTTGCTCTGATTCAAAGCATGTTTGATGTTTTGCCTGGTGACATCACAGTTGAAGGCAATGGTTGGGGTTACATGTTCATAAGGAAGAACTGTTCTTGTGCTGCTGGCATGAAAAAATACGTGTCCAACACCACTTTCACTGTGAAATCCAATGAGGGGTTGGTATATGACATGGTGATGGATGCCTATGATGGCCTTGCTTTCCTTCCCAACACAACCAGGATGGCCAGGAATGGTGCTGTTGTGTCACTGAGGTTGTTCTGTGGCTGCTCCAGTGGTCTGTGGAACTATTTGGTCAGTTATGTGATGAGAGATGGGGATAGTGTTGAGTCCTTGGCAAGCAGATTTGGGGTTAGTATGGATAGCATTGAGAGTGTGAATGGCATTGGTAATCCTGATAAAGTCACTGTTGGTTCACTTTATTATATACCCCTTGATTCTGGTTAGTCCTTTCTTCCAAACTTCTTCATCCCTTTCTTGTGTGTATGTGATTGTGAATGTATGTTTGAGAGAGTTGTTTTGGTTGGTTTTATTCATTTTTGGTGGAGGATGTTTTAGACTTAACGTCTTTATTGATTTTTGCAGCGACTTATTGTTCATTTTGGAATATTTGGATGGGATGTGAGAGTTAGGGATGCTGAGGGTTTTGTATTTGGAATTTGGGAAAAAGTGACCGAATATAGTGGTTTTTTGAGTACTGTTTTTTTTAAGGTGATTAAACAAAGAAAATATACTTTATCAAGATAAAAGGGAATTTCATGATATGTTATTATTTATAAAGCAGCTGGCAAATGAAATGTGTGAAGATGATGTGTACATTTAATGAGCTGATTATGAAGTGAAAGTGATTTCATTCAAGTAGTTGGGAATTGGGAAAATTCTTGGTTTGTTATGAGTGGTAGGCTGGTGCCTGGTGGCAATTAATGTGTTGAGAAACTCATGGGTGTATGGGAAATACCTACTACTATCAATTGCTAAAAAATTGAAATAAAGTTTTGTCTATTTTCATGCATCGGTTGCTTTAACAAGGATTCAAGGAACTAGATTGGAGGGATTGCAGACTGCAGTTATATTTCTGAACCTGACGTTTTGCTTTGTCTTGTCTTTTCCCGGTGGACTGTTTTTCCAAATGAGATATTAAATTTTAATATTAAATCAACTTGTAAATTTAATTATAGTGTTATCTTGATAAGAAGATTGTAGTTGAGTGGTTTATGTTAGTCTCTCCGTACAGTGTGAAAGTTGAAGAATATCCTATTTTCTATGTTGATGTCATGTGTCTTAGTGCTGCAGCTTAAGTCAAAGAACATTATCTCTGGGTTCTATTTTGTTTTCTTTACGTATGGGACAAATATGATCAGTTTCTTTGAGGGAGGTGGATTTGTTACATATTCTGTAATGCAATAATATTGGATTTGTTACAAATGTTTCAATTGTATTTGTGAAATGCAATAATATTAGGCACCTTCCAATCCTGACCGCAATTTGAATTGTTTCAATGGATTGCAGTTCCTGGTGATTCGTATCCCCTGAATAATGCTGCTCCATCAGTTCCTGTTCCTTCCACATCCTTTGATAATTTTTCAGGTATTGATCAACATATGCTGTAAAAAGGAAAATAAGTTTTCCTTTAGCTTTGTAGTTTGAATGTCATGTCTCTATCTATGTACAAACTAAACGAGGTTAAAGTTTGTTTGCAGATATTAATAACAAAAAGAAAAAGTTTTCAGGCATAAACTTTAAGCTGATTCTTATTGTTTATTTTGAAACTTCCAAATTCCAGTGCTAAAATGATCATGCTTCTAATTCACTTGGATAAAATAAAAGAAAGTTACTTTGTGACTTCATAGCCTAATGTGAAGCTAAGAGCTTCATGTAACAGATATTTAGATCTCTATGAAGGAGACACTTGTGTGGACTGGTAGTTATATGGGGCTTTACTTGTGACATATGGTAATAGTCTTGGGGTTTGGGTCAGGTGGTAGAGGGGTCTGGAGATGCCACAAGTCTTATTTAAAATCTCAGCAAATTCAATGATAATAAAAATGAGTAATAAACATACTCTCATTTGCAAATTAATTTTAGTGAGTAGCTTTTTGGTAAATTCTGCTTTGAGTTTCTGATCTGTGTCTATCATTCAATGAATTGCAATACTACATGTTATTTGTATCTCTTGGACTTCACCCGTTTGTATTTATTTTTTGTTTCCCCCTTCCTTCTATTTCACCTAGTCTTATTTTTATTATTTTGAGGTTTTGTTCATATAGGTACTCAACTTAGGTAGGATTTCCTAGTTATCTGTGTTATAAATTGTGCACTTTACTTAATTAATTTAATTTTTTGGTTACAGCTGATCAAGTCAATCATAAGGCTCATGTACCCTATGGATGGATCGTTGGGGGTCTAGGAGTTGCGCTTGTTCTAATAATATTAACTGTTATTCTCTGTGTTTGTCTGAGATCATCAAATTGTTTTGCTGATACCAGAACTCATGAGAAAGATGCTGAGGGCAAGATCTCTCATAAATTCCATATTCTTCGGAACCCAAGTTTTCTTTGTGGTTCTGGAAGGTACATATGTGGCAAACATGTTGATCAGAAGCAAACAGATGGTGAATCCAGCAATCACACAATTACGATTCCCAAAGCTTCAAGTAACTAACCTACCTACTTACAGGATTCTCAAGTTGTATATTGTACCTATGATTTCAGCATGAAGTAATCATGTTTTGCATGTTTTATTCTATCTTCTCCAGTACACTACTAAAAATATTTTTGTGGTCTTAACTGTTTAAAGATTCCTTTTCAAATTTTATTAAGGGAGGAATAGGGGAAAGGGTTTGCCTGCTGCTAATGCCAGGTTTCTATTGGATTTTGTTGAGTATTGATGGATATTGCACTGGATGATTGGTGGTCATATGGTCCAGTCTCCAATATAGTTGCGCATGCAAAAAACATGAGGTCCTAGATTATATGGTCCTGCACTTTTTAAAACATGATATCAGAAAACTTTACTCATATATGAGGGTATTGTATGACTTGTACTCATTTCCTTTCTGTCTGTCAAGTTGGTTGTACTTGAATTCTATAGTAATTTTCCGACATTATGATGCAAAGTCAAAAGTAAGCTGCATTATTAACAACTTAAAACTAACTCTCCCTTGGTTTTATATTTATTATTCATTAATATGTTATTAGTATAACCTCCTGTATACAAGCAATTCTTTGAACTTGGATATATAACTGTTGGTTTTATTATACATCTGTGTAGTACCAATATTAATGATTTGACCTTTAAAATTGAAATTTATGCATAATATGCTTATTATCTTTGCAGCTCTTGGGCCTGACGTATTTGACATGGATAAGCCTGTTGTTTTTACATATGAAGAGATTTTCTCCACTACTGATGGTTTCTCTGATTCAAGTCTACTTGGGCATGGAACATATGGTTCTGTTTATTATAGCCTCCTCCGTGATCAGGTTTTTGGCATTATACTTTAAGTCTGTTATAATATAAAGTGAGTATTTTTTTCTCAGGCCATTTTTGCTTAAATCTTTGTAGGAAGTTGCTATTAAAAGAATGACAGCTACTAAAACCAAAGAGTTTATGTTAGAGATGAAAGTTTTGTGCAAGGTTCATCATGCTAATCTGGTAACTTCTTTTTTAATCAAAATAAATTATATGCATTCATTTTGGAGCCAATAGCTTGGCACTCAAAAGTCTGAGTCGTACTTTTGATTGATGTTGTCAAGGTAGAATTGATTGGCTATGCAGCTAGTCATGAGGAGCTTTTCCTAGTATATGAATATGCTCAGAAGGGTTCACTCAAAAGCCATTTGCATGATCCTCAAAATAAGGGTAAGATTATGCATCTACACTTTGGTATGTATAATACTACCTTTGGTCGTATTTATAAGAAACAAATTGTATGGACTTGGTGCTTATAAATTTTCAAATTTTTGAAAATTTGATGAAATGCTTTCTTCAGTGCAATTTTGGAATTTAACTTCTTGCAGCATTTTGCCTGGTTATTGTGATGAGATGGGCAACTGTTCAATATAACATTGAGGTTTTTCTTTTTCCCAGTAGGTTTAAGGGGTTAATCTGATTCCAGCGCTATTTTAAGAGCACTCTTTATTGTTTGTGTCCATTTTTTGTCTTGCTTATAGGTCACTCCCCACTTTCTTGGATCATGAGGGTTCAGATTGCAATTGATGCTGCTAGGGGCCTTGAATACATACATGAGCACACAAAAACTCATTATGTTCACCGTGATATCAAGACAAGTAACATTTTACTTGATGCTTCCTTTAGAGCAAAAGTAATAAACAATTTATACACTAGATTTCACATTATTTTGAAGTGTTTCACATTTGTTGATTTTGTTTGTCTTTGATCTATTTCTGCTTCTCCAGATTTCAGATTTTGGGTTAGCAAAACTTGTTGGGAAAGCAAATGAGGGAGAAATTTCAACTACCAAAGTTGTTGGTACATATGGATATCTTGCTCCAGAGTAAGTATCGTTCGATAACATTTTAATCGAAAAATTATTCATCCTGCATAAAATAATATATAATTTTTTATTTCTTATATTTTTCAGATATTTGAGTGATGGTCTTGCAACCACTAAAAGTGATGTCTACGCATTTGGTGTTGTCCTTTTTGAGATCATATCAGGAAAAGAGGCCATCACCCGATCAGAAGGCACAATGTCAAAAACTGCTGATAGACGTTCACTGGCATCCATAGTAAGTTCTGCTTATAAGACATTGTTTTGAGTAACAGTTCTACAAGCATATAGTTCTGCCTTGCCTTTTCATGAAAAGATTATAATAAACAGAACCATATGAGCCATGTGGCAATAGATGAATATGGGGCCTTCAAGGATCAATAGCCTTAGTGTATGATTTCTTTCCTGATCTGTCATTTGGGCACATTGTCAGTTAAGTAGAGTGCCACAAATTTCTGGAAAGTCATCTGCGCCAAATTTATATTAGTAAAATCTTTTCAAAAGGATTCCCATATTTATGCGGCTTTTGTACACTTGTAAACCTTGGATAAAATATGATGAGAATTTATTGAATACTTTTCTTGGTTTTTGGAACTTGGCTGCTACATATGTTCTTTTCTCAGCAGTACCAGTTGTTGGTTATGCATGTTCTAAAACCTCTATATTTCATTTATGATAGCAGTTCTTGTGTTTTACCGTTGCAACCATTTTGTGGGTATTCCATTGATGTTTGTTAAAATTGTAGATTCTGGGAGTTCTTAGGAATTCACCTGATTCTATGAGCATGTCAAGCTTGAGAGAGTATATTGATCCAAATATGATGGATCTGTATCCCCATGATTGTGTATTTAAGGTTAGTTTCTCCATTTTTCACATATTTTTTTCTCATCCAGCTTGGTTTGGGTATCTTGACTCTATTAACTGGGGCAATTTAAGATTGTTCAGCTCGAAGCATAGTCAAAATAAAGTTTTTACATACCTGAGACAAGGAATCCATGCAACTGTGTAATTTATCATATTATGATATTATTAGTCAGAAGAATAACTTGTTCCATTTATTTTTAAAGGGATGACATTTTGCATTATGCTTTACTGGTGTGTCTCATTCTTCTTTTGTTGTTTTGGTATTATATTAGTTGGCCATGTTGGCAAAGCAATGTGTGGATGAGGACCCCATCTTACGACCTGATATGAGACAAGTTGTGATATCCCTTTCACAGATTCTGCTGTCTTCAGTTGAGTGGGAAGCAACTCTAGCTGGGAATAGCCAGGTTTTCAGTGGCCTTGTTCAGGGAAGATAGTGACATAGAAGGATTGATTCTTTTTTTTTTCTTCTTTTTTTTCTCTGTATCCTGCTCTATACCTTTTGCGTTGGTTGCTTGATAGTGATGACATAGGAACTGGGACATGGTGGTGGGTCAATATCTATTTTTGGCCATTTGTTTTCCTTAATGCCTTATTATGAGCTATACCTTGATTTTGTTTAGTTGCATTCTAATATGTAGAAAATTTTTGGTGTAATTTAGAGTGTGTTGTGACGGAGCTAAAGAAGAAGGATTTTATTGCTTTGTGATTTGTATTGGTATAAGTTGTAATTCGACATTAATCTATGTATGTTTATATTCTTTGATTCCTTGCGTTTCTTCTGTTGTAATATTCTATTTCGATTTCATTGAGAGTTATGTATAATAGAGGCATGATGTGAATCATGTGATTATTACTTCATTTTATGGTTATAACTTTGGTTTTGTCTTGGAAATGTTGCTTGGATTCATAATAGAACTTGCTGATGATCTTCTAGCTTCCTTCCTGGCGCGTTATGAAGATAATTGGATATTTGTACGTGTAGAACAAGTTTACGATATTGCGGAAGAACTGCTTCTTTCATGCATGCACCCACTCTCTTTAACTTAAAAATAAAGAAGAAAATGATTTGAAAACTTAAGCTTTATTGCACTTTTGGTCCATCAATTGCTAAATAATATTTATCAATTACCAAGACTTATATATATATATATATATGTATATATATATATATATATATATATATATAAATCATAGTATCAAGTATTTGGTAGATAACGAAATTGGCAGTAATCGTATGGAATATTTGTACGAGTGAATATATAGATTACGAGTAAAATATTTCCTGCAACGTTATCAATTAAATCATATTATATAGGTAAATTTGTATAAGTGAGATTTAAATTAGTTTAGAAATTTTTTAATATTCAAATTCAAATTATAGTGGTGAATGTAGACACAGATATACACATTTTGCCCAAAAATATAATATTTAATTAAATAAGTATTTACTCCATATAACACGTAAATATAAAGATAAATATGATAATAATATAATACAATAATTTTAGTGTACTATTTCGATTCCTCATTATAAGAGATAATTGATCAATTTATGCTTATTAAGAAAATTAGTTAACTTTGTTATTAACATTAAATTTATAATATTTTTTCAAATTTATCTTTAACTTTATTGAAAATTGATTATTTTTTTCAATTTTCATAGAAGAGAGAAAAAGATAATTCAGAATATTTTAGTTGAAATATAATTCACACACATGAAATAAAATCTTAGAACCAGGAAAAAAAAATTGCTGTCGGTCTCTTATAAATAGACTCAGTAGAATTTATTATGGGTAGTGTTCATTGCACAGGCCGAAAAAACTGGTAAGTGGTAAATGATTAATTCGGAGCGTGTATTTAAATTTATGGGCTAAAATGTCCAAACAAAAATCCCAAAAACGACGTCGTTTGGTGCAACCCCACCCGCGTTGGCGAAAAATTCAAATCAGAGAGACGAAACAGAACGAAGAACGAAGAACGAAGAACATGGATTTGGGTAATGAGGTTGAAGACGATTTTCATCGCCTTCGCTCCAATCTTTCTTCTCTGCTCCTTCAGGTGCGTGCGTACTCTCACTTTCCCTTTCTTTCATATGCAAAAATTCCTTTCATTTTTCACTCTGTTGAAGACGAGGGAGCAAATGCAGTCATTGATTATTTATTAGCCCTACGTTTCTAACCTAACGTATGAAAAAGAGTAATAATGAGAAACCAGTGTTAGAATTAATGAATTCGCAGATTGACGAGCTTGTCGTGCAAGCCATTGAAGTGAATTACAATGACAACAAAACCATAAGCAAAGAGGGCAAAACGCAAATTGAGTCTTTCTCCCGTGTCCTTTCTGACATGCTCTCTTCTTTGAAGGTAAAACCCTACCCCAACCCCACTCTTCATTCTTCATTTTTTTTTCCTTCTTTCTAATATGTTTTCTTTTCTTTCAATTTCAGCCATGGCTTCCCAAAATTCAAAATGCCCTTAACCCTCAAGACATAGTTTCTGACGATGAAACCAGAGAATGCGACCGTCCCAAACCCGAAGAGACAGCCTTAAATTTAGTATCTCCTTCACCCCTGGTGTCATGGCGTGCCAACTGCACTGTCCAAAGAGGTAGACAGATGTTCATGCTGACACCTCTTCCATTTTCATCCAAACACCACCAACCTAAACCACATTTCCCTCCTCCCACCACATCATCAACCACTGCCTTCAAGGACAGTGTTATGGTGAAACCAACACCAATTAAGCAGAAACTTCCAAACAACCAAGACGGATCCATGCTTGTTATGATGACTCCGTGCTTGAAAATGTCACCTCCTAGATCCTGCCTTTTGCTCGAACCCATATCCGAAATCTCGCATTTTGGTGGTGATCACAAGGTTCGCAAGGGCACTCCCTATCCTGTTGGGATTCATTGCAGTGATTCAGAATCTTCTGGCAGTGATGATTCTTTGCGTGATTTGTCGTTGATGTATCCGGAGCTCCGAGGGATACACAAGTCGGGAATTGGGAAGAAAACAGTGGAAGTGTCGCCCGATTGGTTTACCTCACCTCCTAAAACTTGTATTTTGTTGGAGCCACCTGATGAAAAAAAGATTGATGGTCACTTGTGTGTTCAGATAGTTGACAATATTTTTAATGAACAAGTCAGCAAGTTTGAAGATGATGATGTTTCAAAAGATCATAATCAAGCCCAAGAATCTTGTAACCAAGGTAATGCTTATTTCCAAATTGCAATTAGGTTCTGTTTAGATAAATTTCCCAGTAAGTACTTCGAGAGAAGAAAATAAAACTTTTTCTATAAGTTAAAATCAATTTATGTATCTTTGTTCCTGGAGAAGTTAGATGAAAGATCTTTGCATAAGTTGATTTTTAGCTTATGGAAGAAATTTAACATATTTGACCTAATTATTTTCATGATTGAGAGATTTATTCAAACATGGTCTATTATTTCAATTGTTGGGTTAACGGGGGGTTTCATGCATGAAAATAATTGTTATTTCTCTCTTAATGTGCAGATCATTTTGTTGGCAACTTATCACATGTAGAGAGCACTCCCATGCCTGAAAGTTCGTTTCAAACGGGGAAATATCCTGGTGAAAATACTTTGAAGAAGGAGTTATGGACCAAGTTTGAGGCAGCATCCACTTGGGGATGTCAATCCAAGGTACCCACAGTTCAAAAGAGTGCTCACAAAGGGTTTCTTGACCTACTGGAAGAAGCTTCCTGTGATGAATAAATTAAAGTTATGAAAGTGTCAAGATATATATGCAAGCAAATAGTCTCATTGGAAAATTTTGACTTGTAAATGCTGGTTCATGTTGTAAGATTTGTAGCAATGAGGCTGGTGCATTTTATCTTTGTTCCACCTAGACGACAAAAGAATTCATTCATGTACTTACAGGCGACGCATGCTAAATGCTCATTTTGTTATTTTCTCTCTAATGCTGCTTCTCTGTATCAATATTCTCAGACCTTTTATTTTGGTATTAATTCCATATGATATGATAGGATGGCATACGCCAGTGTTCTCCAACTTTATTTTCTTGTGTCATTTTTAACTACATAGACGATGATGGGTGGATCTTAACCTGATTGTGGGGCTTACTTTGGACTCTGGTACTATTCTGTACAGAAGCTCATTAAGTATTGAGTTTGGACGTGGCCCCTTCAGAACTTGAGATCAAAAGCTAAATGCAAAAATGCAGTGAGGCATGATCGAAACTCCTACTCGTGGTTGATTATATCATTGATATTAATATACTTTTAATTGCATATATTTCTTAACAGTTGGTGCAATCACCGGAATATAACCTTTTTTTAAAAAATATTGATGCAAAACAAAGAACGAAGAATAAACACTGCGTGTTCTAATAAATAGGAAGTTTGATTTTTAAAAAAAAATTGAATCATCATAGTTTAAACGTCTAACCATCATATATTAATCTCTCTAATTTAGACTCTGCTAGTGATTGAGCATACAGGCACATGAGTAATCTAAGAAATGATAAATTGCTTATATCTAACATTCATCCAAGGAAAAAACCTTCGAACATATATGCTTAGCCCTTTATAATCTATAGCATGTTTTATAATTACATTGCCCCCAACGTCTGACCGCGTTTGAGGAGGAAAAAAATGATTTTCTCTTAAGATGTCTTGTTTATGCGTCGGGTAAACGTCTAAACCATTGTTAAAATCTAAAACAAACAGCATGATGTATTGTTTGCACCCATTTTATTCTCTAATACATTATTTTGAAAATTTTAAGTAATGCTTTTCAATTCTAGTGAATTGGGATTACAATATAATTTCAAAGTAAATTAAAAATTTAAACAAAATCTAATAGTTACACACATACATAATTTCATTTCATTATTTGAAAAACAATATCACAACGTCAATAATCAATAATGTGAACAAAAGCAAACATGTCTGAATCTGAATGCCATAACGTTATAGACAAGGATAAACGGGAAGAGAGTAATTTCATTGGCAAGCTGTTCACAAAAAACATTCAGAGAAATGACAGGATTCCATTTAGTCTGACATGATTTTTACAATTCATTATTTTTCAATCTTTTCTAATATAATGGTATTGGAAAGAAAATCTATATTGATTTAACAGCTGCCTACATTCTGAAAAGTATGTGCAGTAAGTTAAAATGGGCATACAAAAATATCGGAGTTGTCATTGGTTATTCTTCATTGAAGCACAAAGGCTGCAACAAATTCAGCTATCTGCAGCCAATCCAACAACCATTTCGTTGGATCAATTTGCTTCAAGGCAGCAGCATTTGCATGAAATAATCAATCAGACATGTAATCTTCTGCTCCACTAGACTGATAGTTGTCCTCGTGTGGTGCACCTCTATGTTGGTCTTCGAGACCATCATCCATTTCTAAGTCACCTCTCTTCGAGGAATTTCCCCTTGAACTTGTATATACCTTGAAAGTTGAAAACATCACAGTATATAGGAAATTATTTCATGTATACAAACGCAATGACAAACTTAATAGATAAATTTAGTGACATACCCCAGAATCCTTCCGCTCAATTGCAGCAACACTAGACCTCCGCCTTACAGTCACTCTTGCAGGTACTGGACATTGCTCAACCTCATCACCTGATCTTCCCTCTTTTGCCCTCTTTTTTCTTAAAACAAGTTTAGTTGGAAGAGGCTGCATATCAAATTTACTAAAAGATTAACACATTGTCACTGTGTAACCACGAAACTGTTCTAATCCATAAGTTGAGAAAGACAAAGATATTGGCTGTAAGAAATACCAAGTAGCGTGCTTCTGACTCATCAAATGCAACTAAGAATGTTGTGGGATCATCTGCATCATCACCCCGAACCTATTAAAGATGTTACAAAAATGTCAGAATATTGTTAAAAAAAAAAAAAAGAATATATTTTAACATTAAAGGGGTTAACAACTTAAAATTAGATATGGAAAATTTAAAACCAAATCATGATGTAATTTTATGGTATATTCTTTGAATTTTTAAAATATTTCTACGTACATCCCAATGATACTCGCGAATCCAAGAGTATGAGACATCTTCATTTTCATCATATATATCCTTTGACAGCTGCCATCACAAAGTTTAGATAAATCCAGAAGTTAACACAGTTATGTACAATAACTAATGTTTCAAAATTGAAATCCATATTTAAATTTAATGCATACCTCTCCTGGTGCTGGGGCCATATAAGCCAAAAACTTCTCAGGGTTAGCAGGATCCGAACCCGTTGCAACGTAACTTTTCATAACTGCCTGCAAGCCACAAATGGATAGGATTCAGTCTAACAACGTTCAGCAATCGTCTACATTGGTCAACAGAGAAACCAAAATAATAGTAACTTGACATATTTTTATAAGTTTCCACTTTCAAACATATACAGAACCAAAAGACCACAAATCAGGTAATTAAGACATGGGTAATTTAGCCAATCACTACCCAACCGACAAACAAAGGTAAATTGAACTTTACAAAAGTAGATAGCTCCACCACATAAGGAATCAAAACTACAAGAGAAAATTATAAAGACAGGTAATGTATGCAAGGTTGCAAACAATTTTAGTGACAATGCATTTCCTTTTTATACTATCATACAAGTATTTAACATGAGCTGATAAAAAAAAGTAATTAACATGATCCTGGCTTTTAAGTTTTAACCTTTAAAAAAGGAAGGAAATTAGAAATATTGATTATTAATGCATTCATCCTTGCAATTGCAACATAGCTTACCTTTGATTCAAAGGCATCACGAACAGATTTGTCCATCTTAGCATGCATTTCTGAATCAGCTGTGGGAGCATTATCAAATGCAGCAACAACAAACTGATCATCATACCTGCAAAGCAGGACAGTAGAAGGTATCAAAAGGTTAAACTTTAATATCACATACACAAGACCAATTAATAAAATACAAGGTGAGTAATAACTTTACTTATGGAAGTTATATATGGTGCCATACCTATCAAAATCGGGCAGCAATGGCATAACCTCAACAGGATACAAATCTTTGTTGGTTGCATGAACAGGATCAGACTTAGCTGCTTTAAATGATGCTTCAATTTCCCTGATTTGTCTTTCCCTAAAAGAGAGAATTCAATTTAAGTTAGAGGATATTAATTACTTCCACATCATAATTTATCTGCCTACAATTGACTTTGTAAGGGTGGTGTATAAGCATACCTACTGTTGAGATTGTCCACAATGTCGCGACCTCCTTTCATCTCTCTCAGCTCCTTAGCTTGTTTCTCAGTTAAAGACTACAAATAAAGTGTTCGTAAGTTTTTGTTTGTAGTGAGGGTAATGCATCATCATATCAATATATATGCCTAATACCTGCTTTGTTGACTCCATGCTTAGAGGAGATATATATTGTGTTTTGACAAGCCATGCAACACCTTTATCAGTAGGCCTCTCTTTTCTTTTTATGCCATCTTTTTTAATAGGAGTAGCAGCTTCATCATCTCGCAACAATTCTTCATCTTCTGGAGCAAGAGGTGGTCTGACACTGGGAGGACTGTATAAAAAGGTTCATCAGACCTTCTCAATCAGCCTAATCCATTCAAGTATTCAAATTTACAAAAGGAACTGAGGACAGTACTTGTAAACACTGAGATCAAGAAGGTCCAGAGGTATCCCTAGATCTGGCTCCACAAAAAGCTTGGGTTTGTACATTTTCTCCAGAGATGTGATTGTATACTTTGCATATCTGCCAACAATCATAAAATTACAATTAGATAACATACTGATCTTTATCTGTGTATTTCCTAGCTACATACTGATGTAAAGTGACAAAAAGATTACATACTGATCTTTATCTTTCTTGGAGGCCATAAGCTTAGGTTGAGCACTTGGATCTGGAAGTTCATTTCGAAATCTTAAATGAGAATACACACAGAAAAAGTGTCAGAGTTAGAAATAAACACTACAAAACCACTAGATGAATTCATGCATCATCCAAATACAACAACATATCATTTGCCCCCCTTATGGACCATTACCAACACTGATAAAATAAAAACTGAACTGGAAAAAATGACACAAGGGAACTTAAAACAATAAATTCAAACATAAAATGATATCGACACACTCACTTGAGCTTACACAAAAACGTAGTGGGCTTCTTCAACCTATTTTCAACCCTCTCAGCACCCAACAAGGGAGTAGATCTCCTTTCTCCCATTCGAGACCCTGCAATCATGCCGTGCCCCTTCCCAGAGGACAACATGTGAGTCTTCTGCAGAACAGTGTTCTGGGACTCCTTGAGCTGTTGCCTCTGCTTTTCCTCCTGCCTCTGCTTCTCAAACTCCCTCTTTTTCCTCAACCTCTTCTCTTCATCAGTCTCAGCCCTGCTAGGAGGCCCGTTGTTCATCTTCTTCACTGGCACATGAGGCTGCTGCTTGTGCTGCTTGTGAGCAATGCCGTGATTGGAATACTCGTATTCGCGCCGGCCGGACGTGGAAGGCTCCTTGAAGTGCCGCTCTTCATTGTTCTGAGTTGCCGAGGGAGGAGGAGGGGGCGAAACCGGGGGTGGTGGTGGTGGTGGTGACAAGGGCGGCGGCGGTGGAGGTGGCTGGCTGCTATACTGATTATTAGAGGGATAATACATCGGAGCTGGTGGTGGTGGTGGTGGAGGCTGGTATGAAGCCTCCGGTGGCGGCGGCGGCGGTGGTGGTGGATATGGATAGTGAGGGTGGTGGGGATTTGGAGGTGCATATGGAACATGATGTTGTTGATTTTGATGATAATTGGAATTTGGAGGGATTTGGGGGAATGAAGAAGTAGAGGGATCTCCATAAGCACCCCAATTTTGATTTTGATTATTATTATACTGATGATTCCCACCAGGTATAGGGTTTGGAATTTGACTCGATTGAGGAGGGAAGGGCCTGTAAGAGGCCATTCCTTAACAATCACTATTTGCAAGCTAGGGTTTCGTTTCTTAAGCTTGAACACAGCTAAACCCTAGAACATACAATAACAAGTTAACAACAACAGCAACAATAATCAAAACCAAAGTGGGGTCTCATTATGAATCATCGTAGTGTACCTCGAAGTCGTGGAGATGGAAAATCGCGCGACGGTGATACGATACAGAAGAAGAACAAACAGCAAATTGATAACACCGAAATGAAATTTCTTTAGCTTATGAATACAGCTTATGCTATAATTTTCTTTTTCCCTTTTCCTCTTTCGGTAATCATTCCTCGGACTCGAGCTGAGAGAGAGGGCTTTTTCTTTGTTTTGGGGGAAAACACAAGTTTTTATGGTAATTCTATAATTGTAATGTAAATATAAATATCAAAACAAAGTTCATAAATCAAATGTATTTTTATATGTATAAATAATTATATTTTTTTGGTTAAATATAAATTATGAAAAAAAGTATTTATTTTTTTATCGATTTTTAATTTGAAAAGTATTGTTGTTTTCTAAAAATAAAGTCTTCTCGTTAATCCAAATTTTGTGTATATTTTAAATAAGATTAAAACAATTATTTATTAAAATTTGTTTAAAACATGACCCAGCTTTTGCAAAAGTTTTCCGTGTGAGATCTAACTTGGAGCCAATACCCTATTTTAATTTCTTATCCAGGGTAAAACTCACATGTTTTCGAACCCATGTGTGGGTGAGGCATTTTTCCACTTAGTAAATATTAATTTTAACAAAAAAAATTGTAATTTCGTATTTAACTCAATTATTTAGTATAAATTTGATCTATGTAGGTAATTGATAAATTCTAATTGGAGTACAATGACAAACACTTATGGTTTATTGTTCTTAGACAAGTTCTAGCTTCACATGTTGGACAAAAAAATTTAAATATTATTTTTTAAAAAAAATTATGAATTTATTATAATTTTAAAAGTATTTATGTATCTATACTACATGCGTGATTTCGTCGTTAATTCCGTTGCTATCATGTTTTTACCACAATTTATGTCACAAATAATATTAGCAACTACAATAGAGACCGAAATTAGCGATTAAATTTTAGCAAGCAATATTTAAAATAAAAAAAATTCGTACCACGTGGTAATTTTTTTATTGACTACCCTGCCTCCATTTGGTAAATAAAGGAAAAAAATTTCCCCAATTGGAGACATTGTAAAACTTTAGAGCGAAAAATGAAATTAAGCCTAAATATTAAACAAATCAAAAGATAGATTTATATATTTATTTCTTTTGTAGACATAAATATATTTTTGGTTTTCAGTTAATTTTAAATTCTTATTAACTAAAAACCAAAAATATATTTATGTCTACAAAAGAAATAAATATATAAATCTATCTTTTAATTTGTTTAATATTTAGGCTTAATTTCATTTTTCGTTCTAAAGTTTTACAATGTCTCCAATTGGGGAAATTTTTTTCCTTTATTTACCAAATGGGGGCAGGGTAGTCAACAAAAAAAATAATTACCATGTGACGCGAATCCTTTTTTTTTAAAAAAAATCATTGGTAGCTAAAATTTAATCGCTAATTTCGGTCTTTATTTTAGTCGCTAACACTGTTTGCGACAGATATTGTGGTCGCAAAAAGTGATAGCGACGAAATTAGCGACGGAATCAGTCACGCATGTGTGAGACATGACGAGTTGCTATAGATGCTTAAATACTTTTAAAACTATAATAAATTTATAATTTTTTTTAAAAAAATAATATTTAAATTTTTTTTGCCACATGCTGAGAGACCTATGACACATCTATTTATTATGGAAGATCAATGACAATTTCTTTTTGAGATAAAGTGGTGGGTAGACTTCCCCTATCTCTTAGAGAAAGGAGGGATCTTTTTGCAAGTAATATTTTAATGGCAATCATTTCAAGGAGTTATGCGAACCATGGTAGAAGTCCTCGCATCAAATTACTTGGTAAGCATATTGAGTAGCCCATTATGTTTTTCAAATTAAAAATATTAAATAAAAAAATATAAAAAAATATAATAAATAAAACAACATACATAAAATCATATAAAAATATATACAAAATATTAAATAAAACTAAAAACAAAATATATTTATTTATTAAATAAATGTAAAATTTTAAAACATATTTACAAATTTTTTAGAAAATATTAAATAAAAACATATTAAAGATTAAATAAAACTACAAAAAATTTAAAATATAATTATATATGAAATAATTAAATTAAAAAATTAATTATAATTTTAAAAAACACTATTTTACAAAAAAATACAAAATATAGAATAGAAGTCGTAAATGAATTTACGACTTTTATAAAAAAAAATCTCATAACTTTAAAGTCGTAAAATAAAATAAAAAAGTGTTTACGATTTTAAAGGTGTAAATTAAATAAGAATTAGTCAAAATAATAAAAACTGTTATGATTCTAGTTAAAAAAATAAAAAAATTAGTACAACTATAAAATCGTAAATTTTAAAAAAATAAAATTATAAATTATTTTATTACTTCAATTAAAAGAAATTATAAATTATAATTAATGTTACTACTTCCAACTCAGAAATCATAAAACTTATTAAAACTTAATCCTTTTTTTTATAATTTATTTGAAATATATCCTAATTGATAATAAGTTAAAAAAAATACCCTTATTTAATTGTTTTTGCCAATCCTATATACTTGTATACTCTAGTGATTTGCCTAGAGAAAGACAACCTCAACGTGTATCAAAGTATCTAGGTAAATTTTAACAATGCCAAAAAGCTTCGTCGTAACCAATATTATAAATTATAAATAAATTACATTTTGAAACATTTAAATTACGAATATGTCATTTTGCACAAGCCCATACGTGGATTGCAGGGTTATATATATATATATATATATATATATATATATATATATATATATATATATTAGCATAAAGTGCAAGAGTAATATTCCTATAACATCTAAAAAACAAAACTGATATTTTGAAACAAAAATATCTCAAAAGGGCGAACATCAATATATATAGTACTTTTTTATGCTACAAATTTCACCTAGTACATTACATTTGCCCTATTATCCATATTTTCATCCAAGTCTTCATTTGGAGCGACATGCTGTTTCCGGGGGTCCAGCTTGCCTAGCCAACTGCACAAAAGAAGGAACATTAGTTTAACACCACATTGCCAAACACAACAATTTTACATTACTAATACACAGTTTATTAACTCCACTTTTCTATTGTCTAGTCACCTGAAAATAAGCTTCAAGTTTCTTTCTCAGTGCAGCATATTCTCTCTTCAGTTGTTGGAAGCTCCTCATGCATCTGCATATTCAAACAAAAACAGTACCATCATTATTCATTCGTTAGCAAAATTTACAATTGGGTGAGAGAAATATCATTTGTTTTTATTTAATGCTTTGCACATATGCTTGTGTAAAACAAATTGAGAGTAAAACTATAATCCAATAGTGAAAGATGTATTACCCTTCTGCATTTCCTGTCCTGCAATATTCCCTGAACAGATTGCACTCTGCTTTCACCTTTTTTGCTCCTATGCTGCAATCCATCACACACGCAAAAAAAAGAATTTAAATAATTAGGATTCTTTGTTGTGATAAAGCCAACACACTGAACTCAGTATGTACCTGATGATACTTTTCAATAATATTTCACTCAATTTAGTAGTACACTAATTATAATAATAAGTTAATAACAACAGTAATTATTGTTAGTAGTATTTTCATTTGGACTATTATATATTTACCTTGAGCTGCTTCCTTTGAACTGATGCATAAGGGTGTCCAGCTTGTTGAAATCCAGAGGGTTCCTCTCTTTGCTACAAGCAAAAAAATGAACAAATCCATTCATCAGTTTTGTTTTTTTTTTAGAAAAAAGGGAAAAGTCAAGAAAATAGAATGAATGGTGAAATTAATTATCTTACAGAGCCTGATCTATGCTTGAGATAAGCCGTGACGAATCACGGTAGTGAAGAGTCACGATTTCCTCAACAAAGTTAGGATTTGCATCATCCTGCAATTCTTCCAGTTGGATAAACTGTTCGTCCAGTAACCCCTGCAGAGAGCCAATGTTAAAATCCATAATTGAAGTGCTATGGAGCTAGCAGAACATTGCATAATCTATAGTATACATTCCATCAGAAAGTGTGGATTCTTTGAGTTTGGAAGAAACAATATTGACCTCCATTATCTGTTATTAATTCCAATGCATGATGCTTCCCTTACCAGTTACCATAGTTGCTAATGCCATACCTGCTATGAACATGGCACAATTTTCCTGTGTCTTGTGATTTAAGGTAATCAGGATTCTGATGAAGTGTAATATGTAATTTTCATTAACTACCAATTGACTATGCATTTTTACACCTTCTAATGAATGATCCTGGTGCAAAAACTAAAACTAAGCGAAGATAGCTTGTGTTGTCTGAAGTGGGATGATGGCTCAACAACAATCATTCAGATTGACTCTGATATCATCTTAGAATTTGAGTTGGAATTTAAATCAACCCCAGAAGCTAGCTTAGCTCATAAGGCGATTTATTTTGGCCATATAAGTAGTTAATGTGTGATCTTTAACATTTTTTGTATATTGCAAATTGCAATAAAATAAAGATCATAAGATTCATATATAGTAGATGAACATTCAAATTAGTGTTAGGAAGAGGAAATAACCTGATCAAATAGGGACTGTTTCATTGCAGCAACTTGCCTGCGGGATTGGTTTCTGTCCATTATAAGTGAAGAGAGAAGAAGAAGTGGGAGAGAAATAGGCAGAGAAAGTTGTTATGGTAATTGAAGGGGTGGGAATGCATGATATGGAGGTGGGGAGAGGAAGGGTTTTATAGCAGAGAAAAGATGTCAGGTGTCTAGGATCTAAGAAGTGAGAAGCACAAAACAAAAAGCTTCGCCTTTTCCTTTTCATCATTGAGGGGTGGGGCAGCTGGTTGCAAATTCGAATGTTGCATTGCATGCACTTGAGAGTGAAAGCGTGTCAAGGAAAGGGGCACTTCATAAGCACTAGGGGGAAGAGTATCTTCTTGAATGTATTTGCACATTTGAATGTTTTATTATATATATCACCACTAACATCATATTTTCTTCACACTTCACATGAATGGATATACAGAAATTGATGGATTACGTACTTGCGCTTTATTGAAAGCAAGTTTTGTAATTATAGGTGAAAAATATCCTACTTATTAAAATTTTTATATTTATTTCGTGGTTTGTATGTCTGCTGTATCTAAGGCCATATTGGTCAAGTCATGTGGATAAGAGGTTAAAACTCTCTTTATTAATATCTAAACTTTAGTTATTTTTGTATTGTACATGTCATTCTAAGGCAAAACAATTAAAACGTGAGTAATGATATAAAAATATCTCATTATTTTAAATATTTTCTGACACTTTTAATTTCTTTTTATCTTTATCTTTTTATTAGATTATAAATCTTATTATATCTATATTTTTCTCTCTTATTAAGTGTTAAATAACATATTGGATGTTTATATAACTTTTTCCTTAAAAGAGGAATGATACGGGTACTATCTTGTCAATACTTTGTGATTGATTAAAATTTATTAAAAATCACAAATTTTGGTGGGTCACACTTTTTATTTAAAGATTTTCTCTTTTAATTTAAAAGTGTGACACATCAAAATTGATCATTTTCAACAAATTTTAATTAAGTAGAGAATGTTAAAAAAGAGACCCTAAATAACATTCATCTTTCCTTAAAATATATATAGACATGTATAATAAAAAATGGAAACAAAGCAATATGTCACAGAAAAATATTTTTTCATTAAAAAAAAGAAAAATATTATTTTAGGTTAAATCTTGGTTCAAATCTATTTTTGGTCTACTTAGTTTTACAATTGTACCATTTTGTCAAAAATAAATTATTGCACATTTGATCTTCCAAAATTTTAAATTTTTAAATTTTTGATTTGTTATTAATTTGTCGTCAATTTTTTAATGGAAAATGTTAACGGGACGTCAATAATAACATGATATTAATATGTTGATGTGGCAAATGACTTATACATGTGGTGATGAGATATAGACAATATGTTGACATAGTCGACCATAAGAATCAGTATTTGGATTTTCGATGTCATATCAAAGTACATGTTAGACTACTATCTAATTTATCATGTTAACATGTCAATGTCATGTTATTACTTAGATATCATGTCAGTACTTTATTACAAAATTTATCGAATGACTAACAGTAAATCAAAATTGTTAAATTTTAAAAATGTGAAGGATCAAATGTGTTATAATTTTTTTTAAAAGATCAAAATTATATAACCATAAAACTATAGGAATTAAAAATAAATTTTTTTCCAATGTTCTACTTAGCATCTCTAAGATTTAATGAAATTCAGAAATTTCCTTAAATTAAAGTCGAATGTTATTGGGATAAGAGGAAGAAGAATCACAACACTGATCCGAACAATGAGAATAGATTTTTGCTAAACTAATTAAGCATTACGTGCGTAATTTTTTTTTTGGTTACATATTACTTTGTTTCCTTTCTTATTTTATTTTATAAGTATATATTGATGCGGATGAGATATTAAACTTTTTACTTTAAAAAAGTAAGCTTCTTAATACAGAAAACAACAAGCATGATGGTTAAACCTTTATTAGTTTGAATGGGCATGCCTTTATTCTTTCTATTTTTTAATATGGAATCTCATATTAAATGAGGCAATGTAAGGTACTTGTTATTTACTGAGTTATCTAATAATTGTTATGCATATTTAGTTTTTGGTATTCAAATTATATAATAATTATTGAATTTCTTTTTTTGTGTTTTTTTTTACGTAAAGAAATATGAATTTAGATTTTTTAAAGTTTTTATCTTAAGAATGTTAAAATTAGTAATTTTACAATATTTTGTTCTATTTTGTAGAATTTTTGGATATATTAATAGAAGAATGAAAGATGTATGAAGAATTGGAGCATCGCGCTCAACGTAAGAAGCTAAACTGAGAGTCACCTGTATCGTGCATGTGTGTTAAATGCGCATTTGGAGGCTTAGCGCGTTGTCACTTAAGTCAACTGTACTATGCATGTGTGCTCAGCGCATCCATGCAAGCTTAATGCATAGTGATTTTTGAAAAACATAAACAGTGAAACGTTTGAAGTACATAAAAAGAGGCACCGTGCTTTTTGGAGAAAGTTCGTTTAGGGCATGGTCCGAAGCAAAAACATCCATTTTGGGAGCTATTCTTCTTCCATTTTCCTTGTTTCATCTTTTATTTTTGAGTCTCTCATAGTTAGGGGCTTGAATACCAAACACACTTTGATATAATGATCTTTACCAACCATTTAATGTTATTTCAATATTATTGACTCCTTTCTAATTTTAATGTTTTGTTTATGGTTTGATCATCCATTTACATGTATGTTATATGATTTTAATCATTGGAAAATATTTTTACCTTAAGAGCTTGAAGGAGCTTTTAGGTAATCCATGTTTAAGGATAGAATGATGGTATTTAGCCTTATTTATGCATCTTTATTTTTAAAGCAAATCATTTGATTTAGCTCTTAAGGGATTAAGAGTGAAATTACGTGATTTAGGTTCTTTCACATGAAAAATTATGGTAAGAGTAATTTAGTTGATGAAGATAATTGTTAGAATAACTTTAAATGGTGAAATTCTTTAAACATTGCATCAAAAGTAATTTTGATAGGTCAAACACCTAACATTTTCATAAAAAACTGCACTAAATATCATATTCCACACCCTAGTGTTTCTTCTTCTTGTCTCTTGCACCTTGCTCTATTCTTATGTCATTTATCATTGTTGAAGTTTACATTTTCGCACTTAATTATGAAATATATCCATTTTTAGTCATTTAGTTACTTATAATTTGATATATACAATTTTTGAGTACAAATAAAGTCTTATAGACTCGACACGCAATCTTATCATTTAATATTATTTTAATAAATTTATACACTTATTAAGAAGTCAAGATTATCTCCAAATCAAAACTTAGGGATCTAGAGCATGGGAGTGGGGGTAATTGGCCCCACTAAAATTTTATCTTTTCTTATTATCAACATACTGTTATATTTTAAGGAATAAAAATATAATTACATTTTAATTGCTATTGTTATATCTAATATTATTATATATTGGTATTTGTATTCATACTCATTTTATTTTACTGGACAGTTTACTTTTTGAAAAATCACCTTTAAATCATTCTATTATAATAATCTATTGCATTTTTTATACTTAGTAAAGATAGTATAATTTAGTTTATTTAAAAGGACCTGTTTAGTTTTTTTTGTGTTTTTATTTTAGTTTTGATTTCTTTTAATCTTGTATGTTAGTGTGTTTGTATGTCCATTATGTTCAATTTATGGTCAATCCAATCCTTTTGTTCCTTTTACATTTTCTATTGAAATATGGAAAAGGTCCATTCAACGCCAGTAAAATGAATTTCCAAATACATCCATAATTGTTCATGCATGCATTTGTTTTCATAATTATTTTATATTTTAGTTACAAAATTGTCAGATTGATACATAACACTTAAAAGTATTTAAGATATATAATATCTTTATTGGATATATCTTCAAATGTAATAAATATAATAATTAGAAAAAATAATTAAAAACATTAAGAAAATATTATTACAAATTAAATTGCATGATCTATGCTTCACTTTTGTTGCTCAATATCTTTTTTGATTTTTTTATGCTAAGAGGATCATCAAGAATTTGATGCGAAACCGTGGTGAAAATATTAAATTTACAAAGAATAATTGTGATATATGTTTGTATTTGTAATGATATTATATGATATTGTTAACCTTATATCAATTCATATGTATATATTGTCGAACTCACAGTTTAAATTTTCTAGATTCGTCACTGGATGACTAAGTTAACTTTAATTAGAAGATAAAAGTCTCAAAGGTTTAATTTCGATATAATCTCTGTAAAAAGAATGATATTGTTAGTTAATGAACAATCGTATAGTAGGTATGACTATTGATAAAAAAAGTAGGTACGAATTTTAATATAATCATTATAAAATATTATTAAGTTATTATATATGTTAAGTGATTAAATAACAGTGCAGTTTTTTTTTTTAAGATTCAAATTCGAAACTTATTTAAAGAGACTAAATTTAATAGCTCTCATGCAAACGATTTGTTAAAAATGCACAAGTCTTTACATTGTTAGCTAGTGTACTATAGATTATTTTACTCAAAGTCTTAAATATTTGTTCTTATTTTTTTAGGCAAAATAGTTTATTAATTCAATCTGAAACAAAGGTGCATGCAAAATATTTATTCTTGTAAAAATAAAAAAATCACATATTCTACTAAAATATTTAAAATAAAAGAGTAAGGATACTTATCTTTACAAATCTTTTACCAGCTTTAAGATAAGCTCATTTGTGGAACACTTATTATTGAGTGATTATATACCAAAAAAAAATGTTGATGCGACTAATTCAAGTTTTACATCCATACAAAAAAAAATTCTTAAATAATTTTTTCTCGTAAAAGTTAAAAAGACAGAAGAATCAGATACTCTATCAAAATATTTAAAATACAAGAGTAATTATACTTATTTTTACAGACTTTAAGATAGATTCATTAGAACATTAAAAAAGCTATGGCGAGACAAGAATATTATTATTTTTATAATGACGTGGATGAGAGTATTTTAGGGTGGATGAGAGTTTATAAAATATTTATTTGTACAAGATCATTTTTCTAAATTATAAATCTCTGTCAGGATATTAATATGAAAAATGTTTTTAAATGATAAGGTGCACAGAAAATATCAAACTAAATTTCTCTAATTTTGCAAGAAGTTTAGAGATTAAAGTTTACTTTAAAGAAATTAATGCACGTGTTTGAATGAATTTATTTTAAAAATTAATAATTTTTCAATATCAAATTAAAAATATAAAAATAAATAATTATGACTCAAAAAGAATTATTTCCAAAAGATGAAACTGGCGTCAAGATTTTTCAATTGTTTTTTTTACTTACAACCACAAAAGGCAGTGAGTGTACGGAACGGTGCGGGCCATAATTGAGCATCGCATTAATGTTATTATGTTGATAGAGAACATTACACAGAAAATTGAAACGACGTGATACACGTGGACGCATTTTCAGCCCACATCCACTGAACCCTAGCTGTTTAATTCTTTTTTCCTTTTTCTTTTAAATATTATCTGATATATGATATATAATTATTAGTTTTTTTATGAAAAAATTAGATAAGTTGGATTTTAAGAGTTCATCATAATCAAGATAAATCCTATTATTCAAAAAACACTTACAAAAATATTTATATATTATACACCAATAAATTCTTTATCTCAATAATAAGAATCGAACTTACTTGTGAAATGTTAATTTACTTTTTATTGACTATATCAATTTTTATTGATAACTTAATTGATAATTTTGAGTTATCCTGGTGGATAATTATTTTAAATAGTTAAGGAAAGAATTTTATCTAGTTAATAATTCTATTTTACTTGAATATGATTATTTTTTTTATGTAAAAGGTATTTGCAATCTCTATAATATATAATGCTAATTTTTTATTTTATAAAATTAGAGGAGAAAGGTTTATACATTGATTTATTTTATCAATTTTTATGGAAAAACTATTATTAAAATTTATATTTAAAGGAAAATTATTATTGTAGAATTTTATTTTTTTGAATATAATTTTTTTATATGTGGATTTTCAAGTTTATTACAAATTTATAGTATCACGAATATATAACATGTAGATTTTTTCAGATATTTTACAAATATCTTATATAAGTTAAAATCTAAAAGTGTTTAAGAGTTTATACTTTCTTTTCTTAAAAAAAAAAAAAGAGAGTTTATACTTTGTAGCCTTGCAGTATAATCGAAACCAAACTACAGAATCTTGAATTTCTTCTGTCGAAAAAAAAAAATCTTGAATTTCTAACACGTATACCGGCAAAACAATTGAAAAAAAAAAAAAGGCAAGAGGATCACATCTCAAGAAAATAAACACACGGCCTGCTATTTTAAAGGATAAAAGTAAGAGATGAATATTAAGCCTTTTATAGCTATATTTAGCATAGGATTATGGATGATAATTGAACATGGATATGATGACTACTTACATTAATACAATGAGTAGGGTTTTCCCTAAATATGATTTTTATTTTCAAAATATAATTTGATTATAATTACGTTTTTGTTATATTCTATAACTAAGATTTAATAGTTTTCATATTTTTTTTAAAATGAATTGATGTTACATTTTTAATTAATATTTTATTTTACTATTTTCCATGGTTAGTTTTAATTTTAAAACAATTCATAATTTCATTTGTTTGAGATAAACACATTTGTAAAAAGAGTGTAAATAATTAATGTAGGTATGAATATATATAGTTACTCATTAAACTTAAAAGTTGACATCAAAATTATTCTTTATATTTAAAGGTTTTTTTTTTGTTAAAATTTATATTTGAAGATAAGTTTGACTCTAGATTTATTTATTTATTTTTAACACAGTCACGAATATAAATACTTTATTTTTAACACAATCATGAGTTTGGATAATTTTTTTATTAATTTAGCATTTGTA
>PYAF01002035.1:746350-782419 GCA_007407185.1 Glycine tomentella | reverse complement strand
AATAAAACTAAAAAGTAAAAATACATTCATTTATTAAATAATTAAATTAATTTTTTAAAAAAAGTATACATGAAAAAAAATTATACAACTTTAAAAAAGTAAAAAAAAATTAAAAATGTTATGCTTTAGTAGTAAAACAAAAGAAAAATCTTATAACTTTAAAATTGTAAAAAAAAATCCCTTACAACATTAAAGTTGTAATTTTTAAAAAAATTGAAATTGTAAAATATTTTAAGATTTTAATTAAAAGAAACTATAACAAATATTACCACTTTCAATATAGAAGTAGTAAGATATGTACGACTTTATCTTTATTGAAATATTAATTTAAAATTTATCTTTAAATAGTAAATTAAAAAAAAGAATTGTCCCCTTCTAATACTTTTGGCCATTCATATCTCTACTTAGTATTTTCTCGTGTGATCTTCATGTCGAACCACGTCAATGCAAACTGCTCAAAAATCAGGTTGAGAGAGTAGGCTATGAACATTGGACGTGAAAGCAAGAAAGAATAATTAGAACCTCTCCCTTTTTAATATGAGACACCTACCAAATTAGCATATACATTATACAATGTGCTCTCGACTAAGTCACGTCTGTATGGAATTTTTTTCACTACAGACAACTTTTGAAGGCAGATACATTATTAAATTTAATTTATTAAAATCATTTTTTTTTCATAAAGAATAGTTCTTCATGAAAAAATTTACAGTATAAGAGTAAAATTATGCTGAAATTCGTCAAACATATTTTTTTATTAAATTTATTTTGTAAATTCCTTTTATAATCTAAATATAGTAAGTTTCTTTCATTCCATATATGTTAATTTGTGGAAGGACAAAAACAGACAAACAATGATTGGTTGGAAGCAAAAGGAAATTTAATTAACAAATTTGATTATACGTACCCCTAAAATAATGGGTATCGCATGAGACAAAGAATTTATCCTAAATTAGCCCAGTATTTATGATTTAGAAAGAAAAAAAAATCGCCTTGGTTAATTGTACTACCATGCTTTCATAATTATATAGTGCTATACACATTAATAAGATTTCTGGAAGGAATAACTTGCGAGAAAGAAAAGTGAAGCAAACCGTTGATTCTATGAAAAGACATTGCTAATATTAATTAAACCTGGTTCTTGTCTGACAGTGACATATTATCCCATTCCTGGAAGAAAATATGTATTTCAAATCAGATGTGATACAAATATAGTTAAGAAAGAGAATAGAAATATATAGATGTTATCAAGTCTGAATGATAAAAAGGATAATTTTATTTGAAATTTATTAAATGAGAATAATTTTTAAATTAATATCTAATTAGAAGTAAATTGTAAGATTTTAAAGATTTTTAATTACGAAGTCATAAAACTTGACAATTTTAATTAATTTTAAATTGAAGTTGTAAAAAATGAATGACTTTAATTTTTTTTTTATATAAAGTTGTAATACTTGTAATAACTTTAAAGTTGTTTTAATTTTCTAATTATTTATTTACAGTCATAAAATATTTAATAATTTCAAAGTCGTGTTAAATTTTTAAAAAAAATTTAAATTAGTTTTTAATGCATTTTAAATTAATGTTAATTTATACTTTTGTATATTATTTTATTTAATATTTTTATATATTTTTATACTATTTTATTTAATATTTTTTATATTTTTGTTATTAATGTTAAGGATTATTATTTATTTTGTAAATTAGAAAAAATAATGTAAGCAAAAAATTTTGTTTGATTTTGTATACAAGTTAAAAAATATTTACATAGTTTATTGTGTAAATTTCATTTCCTTGGAAACGAAAATTAGTGACATCAATATTTGGATATTTTATATTTGATTCTTCGAAACAATGAGACACAACGGAAAGATCAATTACTAGTCATATATATAATAAGATAGATAAATCAATTTCAAATATACCTAATAAATATTTATTGTGTATAATTGAAGAACATAATTATAATAGTTATCCATACAAACAAGTTAACAATTAATATTTTTCTAGTTTTCAATATTATATTTGTGTTTAATTTATATTATTAATGTATTATGTTATTTTTATTTTAACAATTACTTTTGTTACTAAATTATTTTTTGTTGTTAATATTAAAATAATTTCATCAATTGATTAATAATAGTGTACAAAATTATTATTTTATTTAATGATAAACATAAAAACTAATTAAAAAATATTTAAAAATAATTTAATATTATTTGATAATTCTTAAGTTAATATAATAAAAAATATTTTTTTAAAAAATAATATTATTTGATAAATTTTTTAAAATATTTAAAAATAATTTAATATTATTTGATAATTTTTAAGTTAATATAATAAAAAATATTTTTTAAAAATTAATATTATTTGATAAATTTTAAGTTAATATTATTTGTTAATATTAGTAACAAAAATATTAAAAACATTGAAATAAAAAAGCGTAGAAATTAAAATGACTTTAAAGTCTTCAAAAATTAATTTAAAAATGAAAAATTAGAACGTTTGAAATCGTTAAACATGTTACGAACTTCATATAAAAATTTTAAAAAACTAAAGTCGTTCAATTTTTATGACTTTAGTAATAAAAAAATAAAGTTGGCAATTTTTTACTACTTGTCATATTTGGATATTAGTTCAAAATTTGTCCTCATTTAATAAATTTCAAATGAAATTATCTCCTTTGGTCATTATGCCTGTTATCAAGTGTTGGAAAATGACATTATTCATCTAAAGAGAATCATGTCATAATTTTTTTTATGGTTTTACTATTTATTTTTCTAAACTTTAATCTATGCTTTAGTCCTTAATATAAATTTTGATTCATCAGTTTTTTTTTTTTTATGGTTTTTAGTTTTTATTGTGAAGTAATAATAACATTAGCATATGAATAACTTGTTATGTGATCAATAAGTTTGATGGGATAATTATATCTATTTTTTTTGTATAAATTGTCTTTTTAATTTCTCGTTTGTTTATAATAGTTAATAACGTCTAACTATTAGATGAGAGATTAAAAATTACATTTTACAAAAAAAAAATTCACATAATTATTTGATCAAATTTTTTGATAACATGATAAATAATTAAACTGTCAACATCACAATTATATTATCGGTTAACAGTGTCACTTTGACAGTATATACTAAAATTGATAATAGAAAAAATGTTCTGAAACTTTGATTAGTAAAAATTTATGAGAGACTAGAAAAAGGAATAAAAAAAATTAGAAATAAAATAGATAGTAAAAAACACATTTTCTTTTTATCTTCCATTTTTTGGAAAATGTATATTAGCGTTGGTTAATTTTGGCCGATGCTAATAATTAGAAATCAACACTATTTTTTATTTTAGTACAAGTGAATTGACAGCTTTAAAGTTGTTATTAATGTAATTGATACTAATTTGTTTGTGACGGCGGAAGAAACTAACAATTGTTACAAAAGAGTCAATGTTAATCTTTTTTTTTGTGTGTGTGTGCGCGCTTGTTTTGATTAGTATCAACTAAATTGATACTAATGTTTGCTATTTGAGAGCTACAAATCAAATTCTATAACTGACCAGAACCTTCAAAAATCACAAAACCAAACCATTCAACTCATAAGCTCTACTTAACACATTCAAACAAGCAACTAGAGCCTCACCGCCATGCCCCAGTCCACACATCTCTAACCTTGAGTCGCCACCTTGTGTCAAGAAACACCACCATTTAAGAATTCACATTATAAACAGTCATCAACAACATATTTTTTTAGGATTAAAGTTTGTCATATTATATGAGATAAACTTTTCTCTTATATATCAAAATTACTTAGTTTTGGATTAATTTTTTTCTTTTTAATAAAAAAACACAATCAAAATAGATATTTTATATTCAAATTTTATCAATAACATCTCTTAAAATCAAGAAACATTATCTGTTTTGATTGTATTTTTAATTAAAAAGAAAAAAAATAACTCAAAAATATGTAATTTTAATATATAGGAGAAAAACTTATCCCATATAGTATGAGAAACTTTAATTTTTTTTTAGTAAAATGAAATAAAAAAACAAAAGTGCCACGTTACTTTTATTTTCACGTGGCACCACACCATCGCCTCCGTCGTAGAAACATTAACAAAAATTATTTTAGCATTGGTGTAGTGTGGATTGATCAATGCTAATTACGTTGTTGTAATGACTAATGGTAAATAAAGAAAATAATGTTAGTTAAATGTATTCTAAATCGATGCTACTAGTGACAATCTTGAGGCCATGCACTAGTTTTCCAAAAACAAATAATTGTTTTTTTAGTGTATCATTAAGAGTGTGTTTAGTGAAGAGAATGAAAATAAAAAAGATAAAAATAAAAGAAATATATTTAAATTAAAGTAGAATGTAAAAAATATATAACTCACGAGTATGGACGGACGCACGTTCAGAATTGGGTTTAAATTTTCAAGAATAGAATTTTTTTTATAATAATAAAATAAAAAATAAAAAAATAGTTTAAAGTTTATATAAGAGGAAAAATTGAAAAACATAGAAAAAGAATAATAAAAAAGATGAAAAATAAGAAAGGAGTGAGTGTAGGTATGTATATTTGTAACTTTTATGAATGCAGTGGCTACACTCTTGTTACTTTTAAGTACCGATTATATGTTAATTTTGTCAATTTATTCTCTTTTGAATTATACATTTTTCACACTTTTGTTATAATAGTTTGTTCCTGTACAAAAAAAAATTTTGGAGGCGCAGCCTCCGAACCTCTACCACTAATGCCCCCTTTACTTTTTTTTTTTTTTCTGGATCTGCCCTTGCTCACGAGACTCATCCTATTTCTTCTCTATCTTTTCCGTTTACCAAACACAAGCTAAGTGATTATAATAAAAATCCAATGAAAATGTATTAATGATACTTTTATAAATTTTCACGCCTTAATTGACTATCCTAATAACATTAATTAGCATTCTCTTTAAAGGAATTTAAAGCATTTAATAATACACATGTTATGTTTTTATATCATGTGATCGTGGACACATGATTGTTTTTAAATTTTTTGATACTGAAATCATACTCATACCATTTCATTTATAAGCAAAACATTGATACATTCTGGAGGATAATCAAAAGACTATATAAACAAAAACTACAATGATGACATGTGGGAAATATAACTTGTTTATATGTAAATTTAATAACTTCATACTTAATCTTAATCTTTTTATTTTTATATAAAAGTAACAATCAAGATTAATATACAAACTTGTAATCAAATATTAAAATAGCAATATTACAAAAAGTATGTTTAATATATATTATTTTTGACTTTTTAAATCAGTTCCAATAGATGTAGAACAAGGCAAACAATCTTATATATATATGTGTGTGTGTTGTGAAAGCCAAACATCTGATATAAAAAAATAATTTCTAAAATAGTTTCGGTATTGATCTAGAAAATTAAGTTGTAGCAATTGATGGAGATACTTGCCCTGATTTAGAAAGTGACTTTTTTTAAATTAATTATAAGACTTTTTTTAATTAATTATAATTATAGTCAATGTAAAAAATATATTTTTTAATTATACTACCACAAACAACTTCGCTAATACATATCATATGCCTATCAACCCAATTCAAATATAATTATCATATCACAAAATTATAATTTGACAGACCAATTCACATAATGAAAACCATTTGTTATACATTTACAATACAGACTTTGTCATTTACACACGTTCTCATGGTGGCCATGGATTGTTACATCTCCTTTTGCATCTCCCCCTTCACCTTCTATCAATAGAAAATGCTTATACATACATCATCCCCTTCACCTTCTATATATTGACATAGTTAAGGTGTAAAAAATTTCTCATATTAATTTTTTTCAAATTTATTTTTAACTCATGCATAAACTAATTTTATCTTATAGAAAATTTATTTCATTTTTTATCTTACAAATGCTTATGAAAATATTGAAGTCCTAAAAAGATGTCAATATTTCAGATTGGCTGCTAAAGAACAAATCTTCTAAATCAGTTCCTTAAATGTATCTATCTCAATATTACAAAAATATCACTATCTCATATACTATGTCAATTTCCTCAAATAGTAGAACTAATACAGATTGTTTATATAAAAAAAATCCTTTTTATAAGTGTATAATCGTATCTGCCTTTATACAGACACTCGTATATATAATAATTTGTATATTTCTGTAAAAAGAAAAGGTAAAGTGACCTCTTCACTCATCAATATGAACAAAGTCAACTCTTTTCACTCTACACAGGATTTTTATAGGACACGTGCCGCATTGTTTATTGTTTCCAGTGGAATATTGAAACAAGTTGAATGTGATGCAATTAGTGCATCTTTGTTGAGATCTAATGATCATGGACAATATATTGCTACATAAAGGTAAGTGATGAAGCATTGTAGAGGCAGCCCTCAAGGGCTACATATATATTACATATTACTCCACTCTCTTCTGCAATGTTTTGCCTTTGTGTTTAGAGATGTAAACTTAGCGTGACTTGGACAGAACAAAACCATGTTACTGTGGCAAGGCATGGTGCATAGAGAATAATGAAGAGGGGAATCAGCAAGTGACCAAAAGAGAAGGAAACAAATTAATAGAGAAAAATTCCCAATGATTGACATGAGAGAATTTTGGCATGCACCGTAGTGGTCCATCATGTCCCTCAACAATTTCAGGAAAGCGAAAAGTTTAAAAGGAGAAATAAGTGTTGGAGAAGAGATACTGTCTCTATTCTTTCTTTATTCCTCCGCCACACTGAATTGAAAGGACTAATTCAACCCTCTTCCCCTTCAATAGCATACGTGTGTGTGGTCACATCTGTTTCTTTGTAAAGAGTTAAAAAACTTGATGTTTTGAGTGGTGGAAGGAAGAGGATCAGAATCTTCTTTCTCAGTCATTTTCAAGTTTGGCAGATTGTGGCTTATTTTTTCCTTTCTCTCATTACTATCTCCTATCTTGATAAGGATCCACCGTGGACAATGATCATTCCTACCTATACTTGCATCAGCAAGATAATAGGAACTAGTAGTAAGGTATTAATCTTTTTTCTTGTTCAGCCAATAATTGGCTCCAATTGTAGAAATACATGCCTAAACTATTTAAAGCCCATTTAAGTGGGGTACTATGAGAGAAGAAAATATATGCTGATGTTTGTACTACGACCATGCAGAATCATTATTACCAACATAACCTAAAGAATTGAGAAAAGATCATAAGCAATGTCAATTTTTTCATGTCTTAAATCAGGAGATTTTTTATTTATTTTTAAATGGTGTAAGCTAAACTAGAAAGTAGGCTCCAAAATGAAAGAATCTTTAATTAAAAACCTACCAAGCATAACAAATTAACATGTCGACGTGCCTTCATGTCCGTCTTTATACCAGAAAGCATTGATTGCATCTACTATATGCTTCTGGCTAGAGAAACACAAATATTGTCCTGACCTGACATGCATTTAAGTTTTTTCTAATTTACGAAAAGTAAAATAGTAACACTTAATTAAATGTGCTATCAAGATTAATGCGTACCATAATAATCTTAGACCATCCAATAATTTCTTATAAAGCGATAAAGATCCCATAGAAAAAGGGACATATGGTCGAATTGCATTCTACCACATATGAGATGCCACATCAAAGAATTAGCTTCTGATATGGGTTGCCACGTTGAAGCATCAGCAGGTGAAGGACCTGAAAAAAGGTAATACCTATTCTTTCCTTTCCTCATCAAGAATGTTGTGACGCGTCTTAGGGGTATAACAGAAGTTGCTTTCTAAGTGACTGTATTGTATTGTATTCGATCTCCTCTGGCAGCATAAATTCTGCTCATCTTCTTCCCAACAGAATCCATTGGTAGGAAGACAGACATATTGTTGAAAGCAGCTAGCATGCCCACTAAAGACAACTTTTGATCTGTTCTCCAAAATTTTATCCAACAAAAGATAAGATGAACCAGACATGATCCTTTTAGTAACCTTGAAAAAGGAGGGACCAACACACAGCAACATCAAATGCCAACAAAGGACGATAGATAGATAGATAACTGGCCAAATCAATGAAAAGAAGAAACACTGCCTCAAGTGTAATCAGGTACTCTTACTATCACTCACAAATGCAGTTGTCAGCATGTCCTACAGACACGAGAGATGTCAATACAAATATCATGGCTTCATATGCTACTATGTTGTCATAAAGTTCATATTCTAGGTAAAATTCGAGATTCAGAATGAAGCACACTTCAGCTAATCAAGCTTGGGAAACTAGGCTCAATAATTGATTATACTCTATACAGAATCCTCTAAATTATAATTTGCAAGAATACCATATCACCAAGTGTAAAAGATCAAAGAACTTGTATATCATTCAGGTCCCACGAGACTAATGATTGCTGATTGACCCTTTGGATCATTTTTTTAACTTAGGTTAAATTATTCATTTAGTCTTTTATGGTTGTCCCCTTTTAAAGTTTTAGGCTCTACATGAAAAAATTGTTCAGAGTTTGTAAGAGCTAAGATACGATCTATCCATCGAATCTCTTCTCTTATGACAGTGTTATTTATCTTTGGTGATAGATTGACAGATGATTGAGATAGATAAATATAAAGACATTGTGGAACCCAAACAGGTAAAATTCCTAGCATAATTTCAAGGTAAAAGTATGCAGACTGAAATGGAGCAACCAACATAATTAAGGTTAATAATAGCACATGTAAGAGGGTAACTGGGTAAGGGCAGGCCGCAGTCTCTCCTCCCTTATTTTTTTTTATATTAAATTTATATGTATAGAATTTAAATTTTCATATAAAACAAAATAATCTTACAATATTATTATTTAGTTGGAACTTTTTTGTCACATTTTTTTTTTCATCGGAAATAATCTATTTCGAAATGGATAGAACTAATGTAGACTACAAAATTTTCTCTTCTATTATTTAATACAACTATATATTTAAAATGAAAACTCAAAACTATTAATTAAATTAGAATAATTTCACACCAATTGATCTATACTCTCTCTAATACTTTATCACAAATTGTATTAAAAATAGCTAGCATATGCTTAACAGAGAATATGATCGAAATGAAAACTAAGAAGGAAAAACTGTAAAAGGCCCCTATATAATAAGGGAAATTTGAAACTTCATATTGAACATAAAGACTTCTATCAATAGATTTTTACTCAATGTACCATGTGACTCATCCTATATTAAACACATTATAATTATTTTTTCAAATATTATTATTATTTAAATTTTATCAATCTTATCTTAATGTTAATACCAAAATATTTTATATCTATAAATTTGACGTTCATAAATTGTATACTAAGTTCTTCTCCCTCTACTTCCTTCCTCTCAAGTCTCTGCCAAAAATATCCTTAAGGTTTCAAACTGATCTAGAAAGAAACATAAATTGTATAGGGAGATTCAATTCAATATTTATGTAAATGGGTGAAATATATTTTTGGTGTTTCAACTTTTTGAATTTTGATTTTAGTCTCTTTAATTTTTATTTTATTTTAGTCTCTCTAATTTTGAAATGCTTAACTTTTAATCTTCAAAGATAACATTTAATAGTCCTTATGCAATATCTTATTTCCATTTTTACTTTCTCCTGTGATGGGATTTTTATTCGTTTAACTTTTGGTCATGTGATTGAGATGGATTGTTCAAAGAATTGGACATAAGAGTTAAAGCCCATGTAATAAGGATCAAACTATAATGTTTACTAAGAATAAAAAAAACTATTCTGATTACTGGCCTTATCTGGCCCAACTTCAAGGAGAATTATGTTTTACAATCTAAAATACTTAATTTTACTATTTTTTTCATAATTATTAATTGAGCTAAGGCAAACCTATTCTCATTAACTGATCCTGCACTCCCGAATGTTTGCAAGTTATACCCTTTATAACCAAAAAAAAAAAATCCTTAAGTTGAGAAATATTATGAAAGTTTCTTTTTGATGAAAAAGATTATGAAAGTTATTTAACAAACTTCATTTTTCAAAGGTACATATATTTAACTGAAATGCTAACTGTTAAAATCCTTAATATACTTATTTATTTATTTATTATGTTCTCTTAATTATATAGTAAATATACCGAAAAAGAATAGTTAAAATAAATATTTTTCTTCCTTCTAAAATGACATAAATTAAAATAAGTCTATCCTAAAGAATAATAGATATAGATTTAGAAAACAAATCTGAAGTGCTCGGATTTAGATGACACGTCTGTTTTTATTCAAAGATTCCTATGCTCATTCGTACATGTACACTCAGGAGAGTGCTTTTGGTAGGAGTACAAGTTTTCTTCAACAGTCAACAAGTTACATTTGGTGATGCTTTCTTCTGGAGCGTGTAGCACTCAAGGAGTGCAGAATCTAAATGATTATAATGAATAATTGAAAGGAAAAGAGGCAAGCATAATAGTATACATTTTCTTTTTGGATCCACAATCTATATTATTGTATTTATGCTTGTGGATGCTTACAAATGCTTCGTTTACTTATTTAAATTATTGTCACATGAAATTTATATCCAAATACAAAATATTTCAAGCTATACTTGAGTCCATCTACCTATATTAACAACCACCAAAACTTCTATTCCACCAAATACAATAACTTGAAAGAGTAGAAAAGTAAGAAGAAAGCATTTTATAATAAAAAAACCCAAAAATTGAAAAATGGACTATTGTCACTTCACCGGTAGCCTCTATAGACTGGTGAATACATAGAGCTCTCAGCAAACTTCACCAAATCTTTTGGTTGAGGAAGGCGAGTGGCCAAGCCTGAGCAAGAATGTGAACTCAATTTCATTATTGTTGTAAAGTTATTTATAATATTTCAAGAAGATATAGTATTAAAAACATGAAACATAAGAGCCTTTAGATGCTGAAAAGGAGAAAAAATGTTGAAAATCAAATCAAACCGTTTGTAAATTATGAAATCAAACAAAAAATCACCAAAAACTAAAAACCATTCAAACCAAATATTTTAAAAATTGCATACTTTTAATATTTTGATTTGATTTTCACATCTTGTAATAAAAAATCAAACCAAACCAAACAAATCACATATTGTAATTATATTATTTTATTTTTTATTGTGGTAATCAGTAATAAGCATTAAATAATTTATTAATTTTCCTTTGTTTTATAATTAAGATGCATATTTTACTTTCATATGTTAAAAAAATGTATTAATAGTGTTAAGAAAATAGTGTTAAATATCAAATGATGCACAAATTACTATTATGTTACAAAAAAGAATCAGAAATATCATTTTATATTAATGCTAAATAGAAATAAAAATAATAATTTTCAACTAAAATATTTTAAACAATTTAATAAAAAAAATAAATTTTTAATATACTATAGCATAATATTTATTTAAGTTTAGTTGATAAATTTTAAATTATAATAATAAATTAAAAAAAACCGTCAAACTGTATTGAACTAAATTGTAAAAGATTGATTTAGTTTAGTTTGAATTTGGTATTATACTAAAATTGAATCAAACCGAATTGCATTTTTATTTTATATTTGATTTGGATGACTTTATCTAAAATCAAATCAAATCACATCGCAAATACTTTTGCTGCAAAGGAAAACTAAGGCTCACCAAGGTCATAGGCCTTAGCAGCCACATTGGCAGCAATGTGTGCTGAAATCTTTCTGATGTTGCTGAATGGTGGATATATGAGCCCCTTGTCATAGTCCTCCTGGGTCACCTGTGAAGCCAAAGCCTCAGCTGTTCCAAGGAATAGGATTTATCATTTAAATTATTAAAAAAAAGTATGTTCCAAGTTTAGTATGAGTAAATGTTTGAATTTCTAATACACTTACAAGCTGCCAGAAGCAGGTCATCATGCACTCGAATGGTCCCAGACATTATTAAACCAAGACCAAATCCAGGAAAAATGTATGCATTATTAGCCTGATTAACAAAGAACACATTCAAATTAAATTTCATTTTCATATGATATGACAAATTCTTAACATTTATAAGAACTACATTAAGACCTGGCCAGGCACAAACACTTTTCCATCATATTCAACTGGGGCAAATGGGCTCCCACTAGCAAAAATGGCACGTCCCTGATAGAAATGCAAATGGATAAGAAACATGAAAAGAAGAAATGATAACAGTCATTACTCATCCATTCCAACCAAATAATAGCAACCTAATTATATAAACAAACTAGGTAATATTGTAATTATTATATTAGGAAGATAGTAGCTTGTCTTCATATTACCTGGCTCCAAGTATAAGCCTCTTCAGCAGTGCATTCCGACTGTGATGTCGGGTTGGAAAGAGAAAGAATAATAGGTTTCTACAAGCATTACAAATGATGGATAGATTAGCTTCTGTGGCCGTCAAAATGCATTGTAGGTGGGAAATTGTAGATTGACGTATTACCTCATTAATGGAAGCCATAGCTTCAACCACATCTTTAGTAAAAGTTCTCCCTTGTCCTGATGTTCCAATTAACACCGTTGGCTTAATTTGCTGAGAAGAAAACAGTGAAATGTAAGACATTTGAAACTACTGATTTCTCTGGGTGGGAGTGCGAGAGAGAGACAGAGGTCATACCTTAACAGCATTTACAAGTTCCTTAACAGGTTCATGTTCATGAGCCCATGGCTTCTTGAAATGTTGAAGTGATTCATTACGGGAACTCACAATCAAACCCTGCCAAAGTAGGAACAAAAGATTAATAGAATGGAAAACAAGCAATTACTTTCGACAGGAAGGAAATAAATTGGATTTCAGTACTACCTTTGAGTCCACCAACCAAATGTTCTTGCGCACTTCATCTAGTGGGACATTTGTCTGTAAAGACAATAGTCAGTTTCTGGATAAATCTAAATCATTCATGCAATGCCTCACGTCATAAATCTAACCCGTTTTGATGTTTCAAGTGCTATGAGTTCTGCTATTCCAGTGCCAGCCTGCAACCACAAACCATACAATTCATCCACAAGGACATGGATGATATAATAGTTAGTTGTAAGGAAATGTAAGTGAACAATTCAAAGTGATCTGAATATCTGATGATGTTCAATACTCTCTTTTTAATGACACGAAATGATTAAACTTTCCTATCTCCCAGAAACAATGAAGAAGGACACATGGTATTAACTTACCTCTCCAGCACCAAGGAATAAGAACCTGTGATCAGTCAAGTCTCCCCCAACCAATTTCAGAGCTGCAACTAGTCCTGCAAGGACCATTGATGCTGTTCCCTGAAACAAAGTGGATATGTGTAATGGGTCCAATGGAGGACAACGGCCCAAATGTTAAAAAGATCAAAAGCCCCAGAGTAATAAAAAGGCCTGAGCATTTAAAAGAGTATATTATGAACTAAACTACTGCTGAAATTTTAATTGCACTATGTTAGTCACTTATCCACGTAATAGCTAAGGAATATTGAATGATGTAATATTAATAGCCTATGATGACAGCAGTAAAGGGGATAAGAATCCTTTTCAACAAAACTTCCCTTCTCTTCTATTCTCTCTCTCTCACCGCTCTTTCACCATTTTCTTTATATATATTCCCGTGCAGCTGTAACTTCAACGTTACATTGGTGCTTTCATTGAGTATGGCCGAGAATACTCGACTCCGTGATCTTGCTAACCAAGTTCACGCTCACGAGCAGCAACTTTCTGCTTTAGAGAGGACTCTCGATCATCGTCAGGATACTTTCGAATTATTGCAGACTCAACGTTTGGATGATTCTAATCGTCAAATTCAGGAGATAATTGGTCTACTTTAGAATATGCAGGTTCAATTGACTGCTATGCAAACTCAACACCAGAATGGAGTATTGGGAGCAGCTCCCCCACGGACAACGAACCCCATTCGGTCCATGAAGATCGATTTTCCCAGATTTGGATCTGGGGATCCAGGACCATGGTTATTTGCTGTGGACCGATATTTTCGCTATTATCAGGTTCCTAACCAAGATCGTCTTGATTTGGTTTCCTTTAATTTGGATATGCCTGCTTCGTGTTGGTTTGAGGCCCTTTATGCTCATGGTCAGCTACCTGATTGGCAATCCTTTGTGGTGGCTATTCATCAACGATTTGGCCCCTCGGAATTTGAAGATCCCTTAGGATCTTTGGCCAAATTGCAACAAACCGGTTCGGTTACGGACTTCCAGACAGCTTTTGAATTGTTAGCTAGACGTGTACATGATCTAACCCCTCTCATGCATAAGAGCTTGTTTATTTCGGGTTTAAAACCCCATATACGTCGTGCGGTGTTAGTGCATCGTCCTACGGATGTCACTTCTGCATTTGCATTTGCAAAAATTTATGAGGATCAACTCACTGAAGCTCGCGCGTCTAAACCGTGGGTTCCGCGGCCTTCTACCCCTTCTCCACCGATTGCTGCTACGCCTCTTGCTACTATACCTGCTTCCCACAGTCCTAAGCTACCTTTGACTTTACCTATTAAGCGTTTGACTGCGGCGGAAATGCAAGCTAGACGTGATAAAAATTTATGCTACAATTGTGATGAAATATTTGTTCGGGGACATCGTTGTAAGGGCAGAGCCACTTTGTTGTATTTGGACGGTACTGATGATGAACCACCAGATTCCAAGCTGGATCAGGTTTCTGAGGTTTCTATTACGGAGTTAGACAATCCACCTGCAGAAGGCTTTCATGAAATTAGTTTCAATGCTCTTTTTGGTCATTACTCCTCACATTCCTTTCGGATGCAAGGTAAAATCCATGGACAACCTGTTCAAATTTTGGTGGATGGAGGTAGTACTCATAACTTTATCACTTCTCGCATGGCTTCTCATCTAAATTTGACATTGCACGCCATTGCACCTTTTAAAGTGAGGGTGGGCAATGGCGACGCTCTATTATGTTCAGCTTCATGTCAAGCTGTAGTTGTGGATCTTCAATCGCATTTATTTACCATTGATGTTTATGTTATTGATTTGAAGGGGGCTGATATTGTGTTGGGCATACAATGGTTATCTACTTTGGGATCGATTGTGACTGACTATGCAGCTTTGACCATGTCCTTTACTCATAATGCTGTTCCAGTTTTACTTCGTGGGAATAGTAATAATTTGTCTTGTCATATTAACTCATCCCAATTGCACAAACTAATGGCCCAGGATTCCATTTCTGCTTGTTTAATGTGTTTATCGACCCAGGACATTGAATCTGATACTAGCTCCCATTTTACAACTCCAATTGTGGGTTTGGATCAGTTGCTACAGGATTTTTCTGATGTTTTTCAAACACCAACTTCTCTTCCACCAGACCGTGCTTACAATCATCATATTCATTTATTGCCTAATTCCAAACCAGTGCAAGTCCGCCCTTACCGTTACCCACATCATCAAAAGAATGAAATTGAAAAGTTGGTGACTGAAATGTTACATTCTGGGGTCATCAGACCCAGCCATTCCTCTTTTAGCTCTCCAGTTTTGTTGGTTAAGAAGAAAGATGGCACCTGGCGTTTCTGTGTAGATTATAGAGCCCTAAATACCATTACGGTGCAGGACAAGTTTCCTATTCCTACCATTGATGAATTGTTGGATGAATTACATGGAGCCACCATTTTTTCTAAGCTTGATTTACGTTCTGGTTACCATCCGATCAAGATGCATCCTCCTGACATTCACAAGATAGCTTTTCGTACACATCATGGCCATTTTGAATTTGTGGTGATGCCTTTCGGATTGTCTAATGCCCCGGCCACCTTTCAGGCTACTATGAATGACTTATTCTCATCTCTTCTCCGTCGATTTGTTGTCATATTTTTTGATGATATTTTGGTCTACAGTTCGTCTCCGGAGCAGCATCTTGAACACCTTATGGTTGTTTTTAGTATTTTAAGGAGACATTCTTTATTTGCTAAAATGGATAAATGTTCTTTTGCTCGTTCGCAAATTCCTTATTTGGGGCATATCATTACAGGGAGTGGTGTGTCTCCTGACAAGGAAAAATTATAGGCTATTGTGGATTGGCCCACTCCAACTAATATTACCCAAGTACGAGTTTTCTTGGGAATCTCGGGCTTCTATCGTAAGTTTATCAAGCAATATGCCTCAATTGCTAGTCCTATCACAGATCTGTTGGCCAAACCTAATTTCGTTTGGACTCTCGAGGCTGCTACAGCTTTCACGGAGCTTAAACAACGCCTGGTCACGGCTCCCATATTAGCTTTGCCAGATTTTTCAAGGCCATTTGTTGTTGAGACTGATGCTTCCAGAACGGGTGTAGGCGCTGTTTTGCTTCAGAATGAGAAACCACTAGCATTTTACAGTCGCAAGCTTTCTCCGGCTATGCAGCGTCAATCAGTTTATGTTAGGGAAATGTTCGCTATTACTTCTACCATCAGTAAATGGCGTCAGTATCTTCTGGGTTCCCCATTTATCATTCAGACTGACCACAAAAGTTTACATAACTTGATGAGTCAAGTTATTCAAACCCCTGAGCAGCAACAATTTTTGTCGAAATTGTTGGGGTTTAATTATACTATTACATACAAAAGCGGGAAAACTAATACGGTGGCTGATAGTCTTTTACGCATGACCCAAGGGAATTTTGAGGGCTCCTCAACCCAGTTCATGGCCATTACTGGCCCAATGCTCAATCGCACCCAAGTGTTACAGTCTGAATACAAACATGATCCCTACACTACAGAAGTTTTCGCAGACTTACAAGAAAATCCTGTAGCTATGGCTGACTGGCGCATTCGTAATGGGTTGCTTCTTCATCGATCTCGTATATTTCTTCCAGCGGGTTCTTCCCTGATTCCATCCATTTTGCATGAGTACCATTCGTCACTTCAGGGCGGTCATTCCGGGATTCAGGCCACTTTGCAACGCATCACTCGTTATTTTACCTGGAAAGGAATTAGACGAGATATTAAACAATACATTTCCAGGTGTGAGATTTGTCAGAAATTGAAACCGGCTAATCATCCTCCACTAGGTTTGCTTCAACCTTTGCAGACACCAGACACGTTATGGACCCATTTAAGCATGGACTTTATCACACATTTACCTTTTTCCCATGGATACTCGGCTATTTTTGTGGTGGTTGATCGTTTTTCCAAAGCAGCACATTTCGTTCCTCTACCTTCTCATTATTCTGCAGTGAAGGTTGCTCAGATTTTTTGGGACTTTGTGGGAAAATTGCACGGTATTCCAGAATCTATTGTGTCCGATCGTGACCCCATATTCCTCAGTGATTTTTTGGAAAACTCTGTTCAAACTGCAAGGAACAAAATTACATTTCAGTTCCAGCTATCATCCGCAATCAGACGGTCAAACCGAAAGAGTCAACAGGTGTTTGGAAAATTACCTAAGGGCCTTTTCTCGGCTTTTTTACGTAAAGGGGGCTTTTTTTTTTATAAATTTCCGATTAAGGGTACTTTTTAAATAAATTACTGAAAAGGGGTAAGTCGTAAAAAATTTTACGACTTCTAAAAAAGAAGTCGTAAAATTTTTTACGACTTTAATTTATTTTATTTTATTTTTAAAAGTCGGATAGGTTTTTACGACTTTCCAATTATTTTTATTTTTAATTTACGACTTAAAAGTCGTAAAATTAAATCGTGAACAAAATTACGACTTCTTCATTTTTCCTTTTCTAAAGAAGTCGTGGAATCCTAAACGACTTCAGTTTTTTTTTTTTTTATTTTTGTTAGAAGTCGTATTATGATATACGACTCTTGTTATTTTTTTTTTGGTTTTTTTAGATAAGTTTTTTGTTTAATTTTTGTAATTTATTTTATTTATTCGTAAAATAATTTTTTATTTTTACGTTTGATTTAATATTTTATTATTTTGTATTGAATATAAACATTAAAACAAAAGATTAATTTGTTTTGTTATTTTTATTTATTTTTTCCATTTTAATTGTTGTTTTAATTTATTTTTATTATATAAATTATGTTATTTTTGTATTTTTAATTTATTTTGTTTAGTAAATTTTAATAAAATTATTTTATTTATTATTTAAGAATACACTAATTTTAATATATTTTTTTATATATTTTTTATTTAATATTTTGTGCAATTTTTTTATTTTGTATTGAAAATTAACATTAAAATATAATATTATTTTGTTTTGTTATTTATTTTTGGTTTATTATTTTAATTGTTGTTTAGTATTTGAGAAAATAATATGATAATAATTTTTGTTAACAATGACAATATTATGAACATAGAAATACAAAATACTTATATTAAAATTACAAAAATTAAAATATATTACATAATACTTAAAACAAAATTTAAAAGTGGGATGATGTCCCACAACGAGTTCTTCTTGTATTGCGACGAGGTTTCTCATCTTGTTGCACTGGATTTGTTGGTTGTTGTTGACCTCTTCCTCCTCTTGTTCTAGGACCAGCTCTTCCTCCTCTTGTTCTAGGGCGATCACGTCTAATTGTTTGGTGTTGTTGAGCAACATGATCAGCAGCCTCATCACCATCATCATCATCATCGTCGTCGTTCGAATTGTTGTTATCATCTTCCTGCTCATCGTTGTCACCCATGTCTTGCATTTGAGTGGGTAATGTTGGACGATAGCAAGAGGTCGAAGGTGGTAGGTTATATGCAGATGGAGGAGTATTAAAAGTGGTTCCAAACCCTTGTGAGAATCCTTGAAAAACATTTGAAGTCGAAGGAACTTGGAATGAGTATTGAGGCGTATATGATGTGAACCAAATGGTTGTGAACTTTGTTGACCTTGTTGAGGCATGTATCCAGAAAAGCCCATTGATTGATAAGAAGAACCATGTGGTTCATGATGTTGGGGCATATATCCAGAAACATGCACTGAAGGTACATTGGGTTGACCATGTGATTCATGGTGGTGATGGGCGAAATAGTACTGCAAATTAATATTTTTGAAGTTAGAAATATATTTATCAATAATAATAATAATAATTGACAAAAATTAGGGTTTTAAAATTTAAACCTCAGAAGATACTCTCCCCTCACGCGATATATATCGTCTAGTTCGACGTATATACCATTGCATGTATTCAGAATTTTCATGCAAGATGCTGTTATCCATTTCACCATGAACAATATAAGCATTCCAATGATTCCATTTATTTATCCAGTGCCGATGTTGATGAGGCCAATAAATATCTGTTCTCCCTCTCATATCTATTTCGTGGAGTTGGTCCAGGTTTGGTGGGTCATCTGGAATATGTTGTCGCATTCCGAATTGTCTCATGACCCTATCTACTGCATGCCATTCCACAATTGCAAAACATATAAGAGGGACTTTTGCACGAGCTATCATAGACACCTCAATGTTATTAATTAATGGCCTTATTTCAGGTGTATCATAAGGTGTCCACAAGAACTGCAACACAAGAGAATTTTGTAACATATGTTTTTACCAGTAGGAAAAATAAACAAAAATTTACCATGAAGGAGGAAGAATCGAACCTCATGCAGTTGTAGTCGGTCGAATACCATGCGTATCAATCTGACAGAATTAGTCAGAATGTTAGTTTGACTCATCGGTCGAGACCACCTGCGTGCAAGAGGAAATCCAAGTCCTTCTTGCACTTCTTCATCAGAAAGGGCATGCATATGTGGGGCAACGCATTTGATACGGTCCCACACCCAGGATTGGAGGAGCAAAAGACATCCGCCTATTTCAGTTTGCAAGGGCTTCACAGCCCGATCTAGTGCTCGGTAAAGGGAAGCTAAGACTGCCGCGCCCCAACTATATTGACTTGCCTCAATCAAATTTGATAATAGGAGGAGGTACATAAAATGAACACGTGCGCCAGATGTATCTGGCATCAAACAACCTCCTATCAGCATCATGATATGGGCTCTGGCATGTTGTGCAACGACAACATCATCAGCATCATCAGGAAGTTGTTGAAAATTTTGTCGTAGCCAAGTTAAGTAAATAGTTTTTCCCTTTACATACTTGTCAGGTGGACTCAGCCCAAGTAAGACTTCACAACAGTGATGAACATCTCCAATAATGCCACCAGTTAATGGAAGGCCATCAATTTTCAGGCCCAATTGCAATGCCACATCTTGCAACGTTATAGTGGCCTCCCCTTGTGGAAAATGAAACGTGTGAGTTTCTGTTCTCCAACGTTCCACCAATGCAGTTACCAAATGTTGGTTGATATCAACTTGACCGATAGTCATAACATGACCAAAGCCAGCTTCTATTATTGCGTTTTTGACTCGATTGTCTAACTCATCAAAGTGTCTCATAGCCCAAACAGAATGCAATCTCGGACGAAGCATTCTTTCTTCACCTTGCCAAACTACGGTTGAAATATGGTTTTCTTGTAAGCGCAACAGAGAGTCATCAATAGGACCACCGGATTGGGTGTTTGCCATTGCTTATGAAGAAGTGTATTTATAACAAATGAGGTTGGAGAAAAAAAGAGTAAGCTGCGTGAGAATGGAAAATGGAAGAACAAGTAAATGAAAATAAAAGTAAGGCTAGTGAGATTGATGAAGGAGGCTTAGTGAATGGAAGACCAAAAAAACTTCGTGAGAATGGAGGCTTAATGAATGGAAGACCAAAAAAGCTTCGTGAGAATGATGAAGGAGGCTTAGTGAATGGAAGACCAAAAAAGCTTCGTGAGAATGATGAAGGATGAAGTTTGTGAGTAGAAAAGGAAGTGGCTGAAGTTTCTAACTTTTATTATAGTAGGCAACTTAAAAAATGAAGCATTATTGTTGTTCAACGTTCAAAGCACATGAATAGTAATATACTATTCATTTCCTTTGTCTTTACCCATTTAATATTTGTTAGCTTGTTCTTTCCAACGTAACATGCAAATTATTGTTCTTTCCAATTCAATGAATAGTAACATGAATAGTAACTACTATTCATTCATTTGGCTTTTTCTTTTGTTCACATGGAAAACTTTATTGCTCGTAAATGAATAATGTTTCAGCTGAAACTTATTCACCGCTTCATTATTGTTTCCTTTGGCACACATTCAAATTCAATGGTCATATCATATCTTTTGTTCACATGGCTATAACCTGCTGCTCTGAACCACTCTTTACATTATTATGTACCTAACCTAAAATCAAAGCTATAACCAAGGCATACGCATGATACACTCATATAAAGCTCTGAAAAATTCAGAATTATCATGTACCGCTTGCTTCAAATCAAAACTATTACCAAGGCATGCGCAATAGTCATTTTCTATCAAACTGTAAGTTGGTTCAATAATTATTTCAGCAAACAAGCTATTGTCTTTTCTTCCAGTTCCATTATTTGTTCCAATCATTCCATTACTTTTTCTTAGCTTAATTATTTTTTTTATTAGCTTAAATACACATTTTTATTAGCTTAAATACACATTTGCACGAGCTAATTTTTTATTTTTTGGCATTTTTCCATTGAAGTCGGATGGAATAACACGACTTCAAAGGTGGGAAGAGTGGCACGACTTCAAAGTCGTATAGAATGCCACGACTTCTGAACCAAACCAACATGAAACATGGCCTACAATGGCCTAAAGACGTGGAGCCTAGCACGACTTTAAAGTCGTATGATACCACACGACTTTAAAGTCGTGTTTTCAACAATGCTTTTGAAAATAATTAATAAAACACGTTTGAAGCCATAATTAGGGTTTTAGGCTAGGGTTTTAAAAATAAGAGTGTAGTAAATTGGGTATTTGGGTCTTCAAAATTTGGGATTTTTAAAAAAATGTAGTAATTAAGGCTTCAACAAATATATATGGAACTGAAGTGTGTACGATTGAGCTTTTGTCACATTTATATAATTGCAAATCATTTAACTATTCATGTAAATCTTCTTATTTGATTTGATTTGTCATTCAAATGTTCATTCATCTTTACTATAAAGCCACGTTTGAAGTGATTCATGTTCATTCATCTTTACTACAAAGACACGTTTGAAGCAATTCAGCGAACACTTGCTTTTAATTTCTTCCTCACGATTTTCCAGGTATGTTTATAATAATATGTTTCATATTTTATCATCACATTCTCCTTACGATGTTAACGCCTTCCCATGCTGACTAACAAATTACAATCAAATGTTCTTACAGATGGATAGCGAAGAACCAATAGTCAGAGACAATGTTAGCGAATTTAGTGAAGAAGATGAACAATACTCATTTCACGAAACTGGAGAAGCAAGCAATCAAACTGAAAGTCAGTCTTCTTCTTATTTTGAAACTATTAATAGCCAAATTTCAGAAGATCAACAGTACTCAAATCCATTTACAAATACAGCCGGTGAGAGTATGAATGACCTTTATGAAGGCATGATGTTTGAATCAAAACAAGCAGCTGTGAATGCCATAAAGGAATTTCATTTTGTTCATTCGTTTAATTTTCATGTTGAGGAAAACAAGAGTGATAGGTATGTTGTTAAGTGTTCTGAATATGGTAATGGTTGTCATTGGAGGGCTAGAGCATCGTTCAGCAAGTTACGTAGAAGGTGGATAATGAAAAAAATAACTGGACATCACACTTGCACATCATCACATTTATCACAAGATCATGTTAGGTTAGACTCATCTGTTATTGCTCATAATATTGTGCACTTAGTAAAAACTAATCCAGGCATCCAAATTAAAACCTTGATTGCCGACATCATGCAACGGTTTGGTTATAATGTGACCTACAGAAAAGCATGGATAGCTAAACAAAAAGCACTTGAACTTGCATTTGGAAGTTGGGAAGAATCATATAGGCATTTGCCTGTATGGATGACAGCAGTTCAACACTTTGTACCAGGTACAGTTGTTAAATACAAAACATCCATTTCAATGGAAGATGGTCAGGATGACCCTTCTAAGGTGATTTTGAATCGTGTGTTCTGGGCTTTTAAGTCATGCATTGAAGGCTTTAAATATTGCAAGCTGATTGTGCAAGTAGATGGAACATTTTTAACTGGAAAATACTGTGGTACTTTATTGACTGCCATTGGACAAGATGGTAGTAGAAACATTTTTCCACTTGCTTTTGCAATTGTTGAGAGCGAGAGCAAAGAAGCTTGGATGTGGTTCTTGCATCATTTAAGAAGATACGTTACACCCCAACCGAATTTGTGTATTATTTCAGACAGGGGAACAGGTTTGCTAGCAGCTTTGCGATCAGACAGAGTTGGCTGGACTACACCGGATGTGTCTTCTGTCTATTGCATTCGCCACATTGCTTCAAATTTTAACAAACAGTTTAGGAATGTTGACTTAAAAAAACAAGTCATAAATATGGGTAATCTTCTAAACTTTTCATAAATTATTTATGTTACATTATTATGCATTAACCTAATAAATCGTTATTGTTTTTTATTTTGCCAAAGGATACGAGTTGAGAAAATCTCGGTTTGAGGCGAAGTTAGTCGTACTGCGATCTGAGTTTCCACTTGCAGCAGATTGGTTGGACCAGATTCCCAAGAATAAATGGACACAGGCATATAATGAAGGAAAACGGTATGGCCACATGACTACCAACCTTGTCGAATGTATGAATTCTCTGTTGAAAGGAGCTCGAGCATTGCCTATTACTGCCTTAGTGAATGAAACATTTAATAAAATAAATGATTCATTTATTAGCAATGGCATGAAAATCATGGCCATGATAGAGGCAGGATATAGGTACTCTGAAGAGGTATCTGTCATGTTGCAAGAAAATCGACACATTGCAACCTCACATTTTGTGAGGATGTACGTTCGAGAAACGGGGGAGTTTGAGGTTCAAGAAATTGCAAACACGCGACTTGGGCGGCGAGCAATGGCATGCACTGTCAAATTGAACGAATGGTCATGTGATTGTGGACAATTTCAGGCCATTAGAATTCCATGCTCTCACGCAATTGCAGCCTGCGCTTCTTGCAATTTAAATTACGATGACTTTGTTGATCCTGTTTATAAGTTGGAAAACATTTACAAAGTTTATCAACATCACTTTCACTCCCTTGGAAGCGAAGACCAATGGCCTCAATATGTTGGTCCATATTTTATGCCTGATTCTTCAAAACGACGTCAGATATCGGGAAGGCCAGCCACTACTCGTATACATAATGAAATGGACGAACCAATTCCAAATAGGCCTAAGAAATGTTCATTGTGTAGAACTGAAGGACATAATCGTAGTAACTGTCCATACAAGGAAGTCAACGATTAATATTATTTATTGCTCATAATATTTTAATTTCATTTGTATTATTCATTTCTAATATTCTTTTAATTTTAACAATCATTTTATTACTAAATTATATTATGTTCATAATCATGCCGATTGACAACCACCTTTTGCGTATCACATTCTTTGCCTTTATCATTTGCCAGCACACAAACCCTAAACGCTAAACTCCCTAAACCGTATACCAAAAGCCAGAATACAACCACCACAAACTGGTAAAAATGAGATTTCTGGAAATGTAGTTAGTCCCAGTAAATCACCAGATGGTAAAAGAAAGTCAATATTGTCAAAGGCACAAACGCATACATAAGTGGTGTTCTTTACACAGCAACGACTTCTCATTGATGTATAGACTTTGCCTCTTCATGAGCACGAGTCCATGAGAGAGGCAGCAAAGCCCTAAACCATAATCACCACATACAACCTAAATCCTAATCACAACATAAGACCTAAACCCTAAACTGGCACCCATAAACCCTAAGTCTATACCCCAAGCCATAAACCCTAATTAATAACAATGTAAACCCTAAACATAAACCGGATTACGTAAACCCCAATGACAACCCCAGACCCTCAACCATAATCATAACATAAGACCTAAACCCTAAAACGGAATCAATAAACCCTAAGTTTGTAACTAAAGACCTAAACCCTAATCATAACATCAACCAAGGCGTGTTTAGGGTTATATATAGGAATTTGGTGCACCAAACATGCCTAGCCAGAATGTGTTTCAACAAGGCTAATATTGTCATAATTGTTAACAAAAATCATTAAGATATTATTGTCTCAAATATTAAATTTTGTTAACAATAATTCAATATTATTATAAAAATTTTAATTTAATTCTTTACTACTAAGAAATATTAACATAAAAATACATACATTATAAAATATATCAAATAAAATCATATAATACCTTAATTAAACATCTATTAATTTGTAAATTTCTTAATTATAAAATAACATAATTTTTATAATACAAATAGTAAACAACAATTAAAATTTAAAAAATTAAATAACAAAACAAAACAATTTTTTCTTTTAATGTTTATATTGAATACAAAATAAATAAAATTATACAAAATATTAAATCAAACAAATATATTAAAATTAGGGTATTCTTAAATAATAAATAAAATAATTTTATTCAAATTTACTAAGCAAAATAATTTAAAAAAATTAAACAAACTTAAAATAAAGAAAACCAAAAACGTAAAATAAAGGATAGGTGAAAAAAAAAAGAGTGGAAGTCGTATGAAATTGTACGACTTCTTTGGATTTTAAAAAAAAAGAAGTCGTAATGTATTAAAAGCCTTCCCAAAAATTTAAAAAAAAAATATTAAACTTAAAGTCGGATAAAAATTCACGACTTCTTTATATTTAAAAAATAAATAAAAGTCGTATATTTTTTCACGATTTTATTCTACGACTTCGAAGTCATAGGTTAAAAAAAACTGGGTTCAGAAGTCGTAATTTCTTATGCGATTTTTGACTAATAAAATAAAAAAAATAAAGTCGTAAAATTATTTACGACTTTCAAATTGAAAGTCGTAAATAATTTTACGACTTACCCCTATACCGTAAATAATTTAAAAATTACTACTGATCGGTAATTTATAAAAAAAAATACCCCTTTTGCGTAAAAAGGCCGCCTTTTCTCATGACCATCCTTCAAGCTGGTCAAAGTTTTTGAGTCTCGCTGAATATCACTACAACACTTCCTTTCATTCGTCCATAGGTGTGAGCCCTTACGAAGTTATGTTTGGCCGTCCACCACCGAGTCTCCTGGCTTATTGTTTGGGTTCGTCCGTTAATGAGGCTGTGGATTCAACTCTTTCGGATAGGGCGACTCTCCTTAGCACATTAAAGGAAAAATTGTTCAAGGCCCAACAAGTTATGAAAGCGCAGGCAGATAAACACAGAAAAGATTGGTCCTTTACCTCGGGTGACATGGTGCTTGTACGTTTGCAACCGTATCGACAGTTGAGTGTAGCACGTCGATCGTCTCAAAAGCTAGCCTTACGTTATTATGGGCCTTTTGAGGTGGAAGAATGAGTGGGACCAGTGGCTTATCGCCTCAAACTTCCGGATTCCGCGCAGATTCACCCAGTGTTCCATGTCTCTCTATTACGACCTTTTCGTGCTGAACAACCCTTCAAGATTTATAGTTTTCCGTCGGCCGCTGGTAACCATCCGCTCCAACACACACCATTGGCGATTGTAGGCTCGCGGAACATTTGGAGGAATGGTGTTTTGGTTCCTCAGGTGCTGGTTCAGTGGACGGACCTTCCGCCTGAAGATTCTACTTGGGAAGACGAGACTTTTCTTTCCTCAAAGCAATTATCTAAGCAAGCACTGGCTACTCCATCTTCTGCAGGGAACCTTGGCGACCCAGATGCTGAGATTTTCGTACCAGGAGTTGTGCAAGATTCTCCACTCACAGTCTCTTCAACTATCGAGGAACAAGATAGCAAGGCTAAGGACAAATTAGAGGCATCCAGTTCTGTGACATCGCCTTTCTCCTCGTGTCCTTTCAATTCCGAAGTTGTTCCACTCACAACGGCTAATAGTGTGTCTTCCCAGCTGGTTCCCGTGATTGATGCAACTGCTTTAGCTCCTATTGGTTCACCTTCTGTGGCTTCATCTCCACTGTTGGTAGTGCGTTCCACTTCATCAACCAATGGACTTCCACTTAATACAACATTGACTCAGTCCACTACTCGACTTGAGGACAAGTCGACTTTGCACGGAAGGAGTAATGTAATGGGTCAAATGGAGGACAACGGCCCAAATGTTAAAAAGATCAAAAGCGCCAGAGTAATAAAAAGGCCTGAGCATTTAAAAGAGTATATTATGAACTAAACTACTGCTGAAATTTTAATTGCACTATGTTAGTCACTTATCCACGTAATAGCTAAGGAATATTGAATGATGTAATATTAATAGCCTATGATGACAGCAGTAAAGGGGATAAGAATCCTTTTCAACAAAACTTCCCTTCTCTTCTATTCTCTCTCTCTCACCGCTCTTTCACCGTTTTCTTTATATATATTCCCGTGCAGCTGTAACTTCAACGTTACAATATGATATAAGGGATAATTATCGGTTACCAAATTGAAAACAGGCATTACTTACCTGAATATCATCATTAAAGACAAGATGTGTTGACCTATATCTTTCAAGTAGATCAAAAGCATTGTGGTTTGCAAAGTCTTCAAACTAAAACATGGCAAACAGATTCAGAGAACAGGAAAATTTAAATTAGCTAGTGTTGCACTTTCCGTCCAATAAAGCAAGAAATGGTAATGTCTTTGCATACTGCTTAGTACCTGAACGAGGATTCTTTCACCATAATTTTGCTTGACTGCATTCATAAATTCATGCAGAAGTTCAGCATATTCCTGGAAACCGAAAAAGTAGAAGGAAATTTATTATTATGGTATATAAGATGACAGGATGCTTGAAGCAAAAAATGAGACCAAGTAAATTAAACAAATTATGAACCAACCTGCCCAGTTGCTCGTTTATGCCTGAGCCCAAAATATAATTCATCATGCAACAACTTCTCATTGTTTGTACCAACATCGATGGTAATAGGCAAGCACTGAAACAGTTTGATAATATATGATACAATTGTAATAACAAGTGGAAGCCACATACAATTTTTTAGAACATAGGAGCCACTCTTCATAAACTTTCAAAATTGAATGCTACTCATCAAGCTAACTTTGAATTAGAACATTACTTTTCTGTATAAAAATCATAACAATCATTGCAAATTGTGATGTTGCCCATTGTTGAAATCAAGATTTATTTATTTATTTTTTCCAAAGAGGTAAGGATCTAATTAAGGACCAAATGTAGGAATCTCTCAAACAACTTCCTTTTCTTTTTAGTTTTTTTCCTTCCATTACTTTAACTTATTCAATATGTTGGGGGCTAAAATCTGCAGCTCAAATTTCAGTAGCATCTTAAAACAAATTAATATATAACAAGAAGTTTGTGACAGACATAGTTGACTGAAAATACTTACAGCAGAAGGACGAACTCCGCCAAGTGCTGAATATAAAGAAAGTTTTCCTACTGGTATTCCCATCCCCTGATAATACAGAACCAAAGGAGAGACTACAGTATTAGATCACACAATATAAAAATCTTAAATTTTATACGTGAACAAGTATAATAAAATTACCTGACAACCTAGATCCCCAAGACCCAGAATTCGCTCTCCGTCAGTTACAACAATGACTTGAATGTTCTTCTCAGGCCAATTCCTTAGTACTTCAAGAATCCTCCCTCTTTAAACCACATCCAAGAGAAAATGAAATAATTAATTTAAGAAAAATAATACACTGTACATTCAACTAAAAGGTTAAAAGGACAGAGAATTCTACGAGGATGAGATGAAAGTTTTACAAGGACAAAGAACTCAAACTTACTTATCCTTCAAACTTATATAAAGACCCTGAGGATGCACGAAGATGCTCCCATATTTCTGGCAAGCTTCGCCAACAGTTGGAGTATACACAACTGGGAGTAACTCCTCAACATGATCAAGTAGAAGCTTGTAAAACAGCCTTTCATTTCTCTCCTGCAACCCAGCAAATAACGAATGGAAAACATTAAAATCCACTCCCAAAATTTGCAAATCAAATTGCAAATAAAATTCTCCAAAGACATGATTTTATGATAAAGATGAGATTCAAGTTCAAAACAAAAATCATGACAAAAACTGTACAAATGCACAGACAAGAGAAAATTTATGGAAGCATACAATTCTTCTGAGATTTCTATGAAAATTGTTTTGGAGTCATTATTCAAGCTTTTATCTTATGCACTTTAGGGCTAATGGATCTAGAATAGACTCTGATACCATCTTAGAATGTGAGTTTGGATCTAACTCAACCCCAAAAGCTAACTCATAGGGTGAGGATTGTTCTCCACTTATATACTCTGACTTGGCACTATCTCTAGTCGATGTGGGACTTGGGTTATTCCCAATACCATTGAATGCCAATCCAATAAAAGAAGGATTGATGTTCAACATGCATTGGAATGCAAGAATGCTCCAAAGCAAACATACACTAAGGAGTGCCATAAGGACGATGGTTAAAGAACATGTAATGCACCTTATTAAATGTTTCTAGTAATTTATAAAAGCTTGTATTGAATTTTTCTTATATACGTTTTCTTTTTCGATTAAAATTTTCTACTTTTGTTTTATTAACATGTATCGCGTCTGCCAAAGTAAAACTAAAATGGAGAAACAGACTGAAAACAGTATTCATTATATAAATCTCTTAAAGAGTAAGAAAAGGGATTGTTCACAAGACCACCTGAAGATTCATCATTGCCATGTACTTGTGCAATGGAACTTGATACTGGCGTATATGTCGGATCATTTTCTTCACCTGAACAAATGAAGCATCAATAACTATCGGTCAATGAGAGTAGCCTCACACAGTCATACACAATTTCAGCATTTTTTTTTTTATTAAGGTTAAACTATTCACTTATTCGCTATGTTCTCTTCATTTTAAATTTTAGTTCCCATACAAGAAAATCATAAGCTTTAATTCCTACTCAGTTTTTTGTTGCAGTTTATCACCTTCAGAAATTTTTTGTAGCAGTTTCATACTACCATAAAGTTTTCTCTAAAGACCAAAACTTAATTTTTATTTTAATGAATTTTACCACCTAACTTTCATAATTTTACATATTTTACCTCTAATTTTTTTTCACAAATTGCACATTCCAACTTTTAAAATTTCACAAATTTTATTATCCAAATTTTTGATTTTGTATATTTTATCATTATGTTAGTAATAAAAAAACATGATTTTGTTTTATCTTTAACTCCTTTTTTTACATGTGTGCGGTTGGTAAAAAATATGTAAAAATTAAAAATTTAAGTGATAAAATTTGTAAAATAAAGAAAAGATAAATGATAAAATTTGCAACTAAACCTTTTATTAAAAAAAAGGGAATTATTAGGAATAAGCTACAGAATGAGATAATATACCTGAGTTTCCTGAGAAATAACTGTTGGGGGAAGAAGGCCACGTAAGTAGTGAGCGTCCCTCTCTTTTTCATTGAAGGCGAGTCCTTTGTTGTAGTGTGGATCTCTCAACAAAGTATATCCACTAAAAACCAACACATTGTCTCATTCATTCATTCATCACAAACACAAGTAACAAAATGGAAGACCATCACAACAAGTTTCACTCACTCACTCACCTAGCAACAGAGATACTCCAAGGAGTCACAAACTGATCCTCAGTGGCCTTGTCCTCGCCGTACACATCCCTAACGCCGCCGCCGGGGGTCGGGTTGACGTCGTCGTCGGCCACCGGGGAAGCGCCATTTGTCTCATTCTCCATCACAGCGCCGCTGTGACTTTTGGTATTGCTTGGAGCACAACACGTCACTCTCGAAGAAGAACCTGAACGCTTCCTCTGTGAAGCAGAGAAGTTGCTGCACGAAGACCACCCACCTATGCCTGACTTGCACTGTGCACAAAGTTGACACAAAAACGGGAATATGAGATGATTCTATGAATGCCCAGATAAACAAAAGAACTGATCGCAACAAAATTAGAAGAAAAATGGAATTTTTGTTGTTGGAGTTATACCGAATTGGCAGCAAAAAAAAAAAAAACAAGAAGGAAGAGTGGAGTTGGTTTTGGTGAATGTGGAATGTGGTATGAGACGTGTTATAATTTACCATGAAGGAGCATGCATTGGAGGAAAACATGATGACGAAACAAGTGTGTGACAGAGAGAGAGTTGCGGTTAGTTGCTGTTTGGAAGAGATAAATTATGACAGAGAGAGTCTTCAGGGGATCCTCTCTCTCCTTCACTCTCCTTCTCTCCCGAGTCCTTCTCTCCCGAGAGGAGAGAAGAAAGGTAGATCATGAATGATACTATATTCTTTTTTTTGAGAGAGAACATGAACATATGTTATACACTATATGTTTAATAATATTATTCAATTTGATAAAAAAATCATATTATTACATTTTTTCTATTGCAACTATTAATTTTTTATGATATTATTAAATAAGTTTATTGACTTTTATAATAAATATTTTAAAAATTATGCCAATAGTCATTTCCAATTGATTATGTAAAAGTATTTTCTCACATTAATCATGAAAATAGTTTTTATAGTGTGATTCAATTATATACCGTTAGTTAACAATCATTTTAAATATCATACCATTTATGGTTTCTAATTATTTAGTTGATGGTGTAATTTTATACTGATAGTGCATTAAAAATTAAACTGAACATTATTATATTATTAATTATTAAAATATAAAATCATTAATTTTTATTTAATTACTTTAACCGCAAATTTTAGGCTTTGGAATACACCATTTTAATTTAAAAGGAGAAAAAACTTAATGTTTTATTAAATATTTTAATAACAATTTTACTTATTGTTTTTCAGGACAACGATTAAGAAATTAAAGAATTTTTTTATTTTTGTAGTTAAAAAGTAGAACTACAAGTGAAGAAGTACTATGATGTATTTGGGATTTACATAGAATAGTGTCTTTTCGCAGAACCGCGCGAAGACTCGATTCAAGAGATTCTGCAACTGTCATGAGGTTGGGTGTGAGTCAGAACAAAAAATTGCCCTGAATTTTTGGGATTCTTTTGCATCTGAATCTTGTTGTGTATCTCCCTTGTTGTATATAACGAGAGAGTGGAGATACAATAGCAGCACCTTCCAAATAAGGATTAGCCATTAGGGGAATTCGAACTTTCAAGGCTGATGCTATTGTTGTCTTAGCTTCTAACGAAGGTACAAAACCGCCACCTGTTGTCTTGCCCACTTTTTTTTTATACAAAAAATGACATATTTTTATGCCTTAACCACTCTCTTTGGAACATTCTTGTGTCTTTGGAACATTCTTGTGAATATGGTGCTTGATTGTTTGCCAAGTTGACCTTCAATTTATAAAATATTTTTTTGTCAAGTTTAAATTTTTTATTCAACGTTTTGAAAGAAGGAAAAAAAGTGACAAACCTTAAAATTTATAAGGATGAGTAGTTTGTAAGAAAAGACTAATTTGATGAAGTTTTCATATTTAAAAAAAATGTCATTTTAATGGTAAAAATATTTAACTAATATAATGACACTAAATTTTGAGTTAATATTTTTTAAAAAAGTATTTAATATTACACATACACGTGCAAATGCACACACTTAGAATTATGTTAAAATTTATTACAAAAATGAAATAACTAAAATAACCAAAAAATTTCTACATAGAAAAGTTATATTTATTGGTAATGGTGTACAACTTTTTATAGAATAAAATAATTGATAACACATGGAGACCATGACAGTAAAATATTAAAATAAATAATATAATTATAAAATATTTTAGTAATCTTTGTATTTAATATATTGCAATTATATTAGTTTCCAAGTAGAAAGCTCGAACTCCACATAAGCTCACTGATAGAGAACACAAAGGTCCTTTTAACTTTTAAGTGGTGCTAAGGAGTTGTGACCCCATGGTAGGTTGATCGTCGTAATATTGGTCGTTGAAATAAGGTCACCATGATTGACCCAAAAAAATAAAGTTATCATGTTTATATCGAACAAAAAGGATCAGACTGTGATTTAGGAAATAAAAAATAAAGAATCTATCACGGATAAATATTCTAAATTAATATTATACTATATATAAATTATAAATTTATTAAAATATATTTTATTAATTTTTTACTAACGACCAAGATATTTTTCTCTCTAAAGTTAATTGCGCATTACAAAGACAGATTGTAATTTAAAATGGAATATATTTTATAAAATTATCTTTTATAATAACATACTTTGAGCTTATAAAAAAAAAAAGGTTAATTTGATAGCCACGTACAGCTATATGAGCTAGAAGCTTAAATTTGTACGTGCTAATATGAGCTGCAAATGAAATAGGGAGAATCACCAATTTTATTGAGTTAGCATTAACTATATTGTTGTTTCTTTTACACCAAACAGTGATTTCCCTATTTTCATTTGGGGTTTGTTTTCCTTTAGTAAACAAAAAATAGGTATGTTATTTCTTCCAACTGAATTCAGAAATATTAAAAAACAGCAAACACAGAAGAACTACTACATCGTAATATGCCGTGTTCCTAATGCATCAGGAGTGCTTCTATTTTGACAATAAAAATTTGAAACACTTAATCAATATAACTCTCTTTTTTATTTATTTCTCTTTTTATATATTATATCATTAATCAAATCAATCACCTATCTCTCATTTCTTCCTTTCTATCTCATGTCTATACATTTTTCTTAGACAATTCTTGAGTTATATATACTTTGAGAGAGAAGAAAAAGATGAAAGATAAATGATTGATTTGATTAATGATGTAATGTGATAAGAAGAGAGGTAAAAAAAAGAGTTTTTGAGTGAGTGTTGAAACTTTTGGTTGTCAAAATATAAGCATGCACTCATGGTACCTAACTGCTACTGCAAATACAAACTTGACACTGAAAAAAAAAAAAAAAAACAGCTCTAAACATATATATAGTTTCTTTAAGTCATTATCATAATAAAATGTCCCCATTTTCCATGGTTGCAATCCCCCTAAAAAAAGGGAGTAGTACTCTTCATATGTCATGTGGTACGTTCTTTACAAAACGCAATAATCCTTGATTCTGCATTTTTGTTTGAAGAGGACACTATGTTATGTGTACTTTCTAGTTGTGAAGAGTTGGTTTACAAAGATTCACTAAATTTGTTGAAAATAAAATTTTGATGCGGACTACAAACATTTAGAGGGGGCAAAGGCTGCGAAAGTGACCAATCTTGCTGTAGTTAGCCTAGTTGGTTTTCCATTACTACTTGATGCTTGCAGTTGACACCATTTATCATTGATTTTGTCCTCAACCTTAGCAGATTTAGAAGTGACCAGTCCATAAACAGATCACGCTACTAGGCATGTGTAATGATGTCATGGTACATTTTCTTAAAAAAGAAACTTATCATTGCTCATTTGAGGATTCTTCAAACTGTGGAATCTGTTTAGGGTCTGATGGTCGTCGCCACAGGTCTTTGTTTATCTGTTTTGGAAGTTTACGCAGAGAAGTAGAGTCAACTAGAACTCCAGCACTAGGCACAATGAAAGTTGGATTGTATACCCAAAATTATGTTCTATGAACTACCAATAATAAGCGCTAAATACCATCCCAAGTCCATTGATGGTGTCCTTCAGGTCCCTATGTTTTGAGATTGTTAGTCCATTGATTGTTTATGCTATTGGGGAAATCCGGTAATACGAAGATCACCATTTGACTAGAGCATTAGTTTGTCTCAATTACTTAGTAAAACTCATTTTAGGAAAATTTAAAAGTTAATTAGAGAAAAGTTGCAAACAAGAATAGACTATCTTAACAGAAAGTTAAATGTAAAAGAATAAACTGCTACTTATAAGAAATAATACTGTTGCAAGAATTTGCCATAACAAACACCTAACTTCTTCTAAGTAGCAAACCAAACTAATAATAGAACGATTGATGTGGATTTACACTTCCTGAAGAACCCTCCGCTAGCAAAACTATCGTGGCCATCTATTAAGCTTATAATGTTGCATAAATCTTGAGCATGGACTCCAGCCTCAGTTATTTATATACACAGGTCATTTAGACCGTTACAACATGCCATAGCGTAACTTGTACTTCAACATTGAAGTTCTTTTATCTTGTTTGGAAGTTCAGTGCCTTGATGCAGAAGGAAAATACAAAGGCAAAGAAGACAGTGAAAGCTACCAAAACTGCAGCAACTGGACCCATGAAGTCGGATTTAAACCCGTAGTGGTCTTCAATATATGCTTTGACAGTGAAATTTTGAGTAGTACTCCCAGGCACAAAAAGATAGTCTTCTATATCTCTATATTGAGAGACAATTAATCCATACACTGTCCATGCCACTGGACAAATCCAGTAATACCACACCCACCATTTAGGAATTTTCTGAAAAGCCAAAGTTGGTAGAAGAGTTATGTTAGTAAAGAATATTTAAGATATGCTTGTTTCAATATAATAACGAAACTATAATGGTACTCACCGGTCTTGGGATAAAGAAACCAGAGAAGAGATTAAAGAGTCCATAGAATGCTGCTGCAAAGATCGATGCCACTTGGTGGTTTGGTGTGATGGACACAGTCATCATTCCATAATATGTGAAGTACAAGAAAGAGAAGAAGCTGACAAAGAAGAACCAAAAGAACTTCTCCACTTTCCATTCAAAGCTCACCATAGCATACACTATGAGTGAGTAATAAACAGTTTGGAAAAACACATATGGTATTTCACAAAAGACCTGCAATTGAAAATGCATTGGCATAAGGATAACGTAACAAGGCAATGACATCATAACAAGCAATGCACACTAGAAAATAAAATTGTTCTTTGAAGTAAATCAATCTACTTACCTGTGCTAAGGCATAAGGCAAAGGAGCATACATTCCAGCAGCTCTTTCTCGATAGAACACTGTTCTTTCAATGGCTACAATTGGTTGAACAGTTTGGCAATTGTTAATTCCAACAAAAATAACAGCAGCATACATGGCTCCTATAATCATTGTCAGGTCAGCTGAGCTCTCCCTAAACAAGAATAACAAGAGAGAAATTAGCTAAAATTTAAAACTGATGATTGAGTAGAGTTAGATTTAATCACAGGAAGCAACTCTCACCTGTTTTTGCCAATTCTCCAAAATACTGTCCCTATCATGAGGGCACAAGCCAAGGTGAAAAAATATCTGACAAGATTATAATCTGGACTCCTCCAGTATGTCAGCCATTGCTTCCAAAAACAGGATTTAAATTGCCCCAATGTGGATTGAGAA
>PYAF01002035.1:691630-746250 GCA_007407185.1 Glycine tomentella | reverse complement strand
CTAATTGTTAGTTGACTTACTGGAACAAAGATGATGTTTTGTAGTATTCAGCAAAGTCCATTCCAAGACGAACTTCAGCTGCTACAGAACTCACTTCTAGCATCCATGTTGCTGGGTTGTACATCTCTTTAATTTTTGGGACCCCTGGAATTGCCTGTGACCAAGGACATGGGATGAAACTGGATACTAAACCCTATGTAAAAGTACATGATCAAATAAATGTAATCAGTTTGTTGTAATACCTCAAAGTATTCTACAATCTTGTGGGAATTTCGGCCTAATGGTCCTGAGTAGATCACTTGCCCTCCTCTTTTCATCAACAAAAGCTGCCGGAAAAAGAATATTTCATTAAGCATCAAAGAGGATGGGAGATACAAAGAAAAGAAATACACAACAAATGGTGTGTAGGTTGGTTGGTACCTCATCAAAGGCTTCAAAGATATCAATGCTAGGCTGGTGAATTGTGCAGACAACTGTTCTTCCTGTGTCCACAGTGTTTCTCACAGTCCTCATAACAATAGCTGCTGCTCTTGCATCAAGACCTGAAGTGGGTTCATCCATGAAAATGATTGAAGGATTAGCAACAAGCTCAACAGCGATGGTCAGCCTCTTTCTTTGTTCGGTTGACAACCCTGTAACTCCTGGAAGCCCCACTATAGCATCCTTGAGATTATCTAACTCTACCAAATCCATCACTTGGTCCACAAATTGCTGAAAAGATAAAAAATAATTGAAATTTTTAGTTCACCTTTCTATGAATCCTTATTAAGAGAAGAATCAAAAGATAAAACTAGTGCTGAGTACTTACTATTTTTTCATCCTTGCTAACTTCTTTTGGTAACCGGAGGAAGGCAGAGTAAAGCAAAGATTCTCTAATAGTAACTTGGGGTGAATGAATATCAGTTTGTTCACAGTAACCAGAGACTCTTGCAAAGGTTTCTTGGTTCTTGGGGAACCCAGAGATTCTAATATCTCCTTCAATGTAGCCACCAGTCTTTCTTCCAGCTAAAACATCCATTAAAGTTGTCTTCCCAGCTCCACTAACTCCCATTAGTGCAGTTAGGACTCCAGGCCTAAAGGAACTAGTTACTCCCCTAAGCAGTTGTAGCCTATCTTCTGTCACTCCTTGATCTCTCATTTCCTGTAAAAGTTATCAGAGTTAGAACTTCCTTCGTAAGTACACCATCGATTGTTAATGATGTAGATTATGAAGTTATACTAAACAAGAAATTGGATTGGATCCTTACTGCAGGCATGTCGACGTAGTAATTAACAGTGTCAAAGGACATTGCAAGTGGTTGGAAAGGAAGAATCATTCCTTTTTTGGGGGCAACTCCAGTAGCTGAATTATTTGCCGAGTCGACTTTTCTTAATCCACTGGTAGCTTGGCGACCCATTCGCTGCATTGCCACTTCTCCTGAAATGATTCACGTATTACATCAATAAGAACATATTTTTAGCCAAATCAACGGTTATTAATGTTGTGTTGTATGCTTTAACACTTACTTGAAGTATTTCCATCAGCAGTAGATAATGATCGAAGCATTGATTCTCTGTTGGATGGGGGCCTTACAAGTCTGGGTTCTTCGTTGGCGTCTCCTCCAGCCTCCATTTCACTTGCATCTTCCTCAGAAATAATTGCTTGTTTCTTTCCAAGAGCTAATGCACCAAACAAGAATAGATAAAAGCTTTAGTAAGATAGAAAATAAAAGTAAGTCACCTGAAAGATTGATCAAGATGTGAGCACTTACGGTTAAGGTACATAAGCGCAAGTGTGAAGAGAACGTTGTACAGAATTGTGAAACCAAGAAGAGCAGCAGCTCCAATCCAGTACCAGTCTTTTTTAGCATAAACATCAAAGTTCCTTAGTATTGATAGACCCAGTGTGGTAGTTTTATCAGAAGAAGTCTGCAGTCAAAGGCATGTTCAAGTTAGAAGCTAAAGTTTTTCTTAGTGAATTATACTCATTTTCATTTTTCCAATTAAAAGCTTCTGCTATTTACCTGTGGATGCATCCACCTTGGAGCTAACATTTCATTCACAGCCAAGGCATTGAAGCCGTATGTCAATGGTGACACCCAGTAAGCCCACACCCACCAATCAGGAATTTCACCTGTAACCAATGAGCAACTATCTATGTGAGCACATTCTTTGAACAAATTTAAGTTTGAAGTCAGTTTCCAAATGCTTTTGCTTAATAAGTTTGGATTGTCACTCACGTTTTGGAAGGATGAAGCCTCCAAGTAGGAAAACAAGAAGGAGCATGAGGGCTCCACCAGTGTTAGCTATAATCATTGTCCTGCACACTCCAGAAATTACCCTAAACATCCCAGCTGCCATTTGTTGGATCAGAAACACCAACAACAATTGCTTGAAGAACCTAAAATGGGAATAGGCAAGAAAGTAATCATAAATACTTCTCATCATAACATGATACTATCATTATTATATATCAATGATATTATATAAGCCATCTCAATTTAATGAACTACACTTGTTAGATTGGTAGATAGTAGATGTGACACACATGCATATTGTGAAAAAGGAAAAGAAAAAAGGATTCCAGTATACCTGCTGGCATCAGGAGCAAATCCTATGATGTAGTAGGTGACACCAACCCAAACAAGAGACTCAAACACAGAAATGGGAATACGCAACAAGAAATTGGGGAGGGTGTAAGTCCAAGCAGGGTGGAAAAGGTGGTCTCTGTGCTTGTAAAACACGGGAAGCCTTCCAATTGTGAGTGCTAGCTCAGCAAAACCATTGAACATGTTCATGATCATAGTGAACAAAATTGCACCAATGTAAAGTGCAGCATCATCTTCGTTATTCCGGTGCATTTCAGTCCTCAAGAACAACGTCGCGGCTATGAAGGCAATTAAGATTATTTGAGCTGTCTTGAATATGTAGACGAAGGAGTTCCTCTTGATCAGCAGCCACTCCTTGTCCCAACATGCTTTAAAAAGGTCCATTGTTGGCACAGAGTTTTTACTGTATACAAGAGCTGCTTTGTGTGCATTTGGCTTGTCAAATGGCACAGACAACTCATTCTGAAGCCTCATTCCAACATGGAATCTCTTGAACTTGTTTGCAAATTCTGTCACTGTAACATAACGGTATGGCATGTTTTTGTCTGCCCAGTATTGTTCCTGATCCTTCCTTGAGGTAACCTGTTCAAAATTTCCAAGTGGCATTGTAATTCTAATTCCCCTTACTCCTTTATATATATATATATATATATATATATATATATATATATATATATATATATATATATATATATATATAATTAAGACTAACTTATTCCAAAAAGTTACAGCCAGAAAATAGTTTATACATTGATATTATACTACTTCATGAACTTGGATATAAAAAAATAACTAATTTTACACAAAATTAGTTGATATCATTAAATTCTTTTAATCTCAAAATAAAAATAAGATTATTTTAAAAATGATCTTCATTGAAACTTGGTATCATGAATGAAAAAAAATTATTAAAAATAAAAATAAAATAAAATAAAATATATTTTAAAAATAATATACTAAATAGAATAAAATTAGTTAGATTTATTTATATTTAAATCTAACATATAAAAATTACTTTTTATTTATATATGAATCCAAAATAAGTATCATCCTTAAAAAAAAAAACATGATTGGAATGTGCCTTGAGTTAAGAGTGCGTAAGTTATGTGGTCTTTAGTAAGGTACAAACATGAGTTATGTGATGTTCGATGAGGTATGTGAAGGTGCATGATAAATAAGGTGGTTGTTATGATGATCACACACCTCTTGCAAGAAATCAGCGGTTCCCTTTCTTTCGGGACAGCGGAACCCACAGGATTCAAAGAATTCCACAATGTGCTCACGTGGGCCTTGGTACACAATCTGGCCCTCTGATATGAGGATGATGTCATCAAACAGATTGAAAGTCTCAGGAGCAGGTTGGAGAAGGGATATTAAGATAGTTGCTTCATTAAGGTGCACAATCTGCTGCAAGCACTTCACAATCTGATATGTTGTGGAACTATCAAGACCCGTTGATATTTCATCCATGAATAGTGTTTTTGTGGGCCCAACAATCATCTCTCCTGTATAAAATCAGAAACCATTTCATGTAAGAACTCATTATAATCTGGATCATTATGCATTTCATCCTTGGATTGCCACAATCTAAATTGGATATACGTAGCTCTAGATATGTACAACGAATAGTATGAATGAAAAAAAAAAAGAGTTTAACTTTAGTATATTCTAAATAATTAATTTGAAAATTATTAGTATTAAAAATAGTTTTTTTATTATATAATAATACGGGATTAAATAAAAAGTATTAAGCATAAAAAGATAAAATTAATATAAAAAAATATCTCATTTAACAATTTTCTTGGACAAACTAGGTCGCAGGTGAAGGAAAACGAGTAAGTTAAACAAAAGAGTGTGGTTTGCAAAAGTTCAAGTGGCCACGTTCTCTTAATCTTAAAAATTGTCGGGTTGAGAATATCTATATATCATATATGCAACTTGTAGCCGCCTTCCAATGCATGATTAAAAATTAAGCTTCTTTAAACAATGTTGGACTTTAAAATATTAGAGCAGGTACAGATAACCTCAAGATTTTTTTAATAATTTGGAGCCAAGTAATCGATGATATTTTTTTTGGACATTTTAGTCCTTCTAACCTGTAGTGACACGCTTCTTTTGGCCACCGGATACCCCTCTGTGCATTTCATCACCCACTATGGTATCCTTACAAATATCAAGCCCCAATATCTGTATCACATAACAAGGAACAAGAATGACTGATTAGGATATTAAACAAACCGTTAAGCACAGTGACTAGTAATAATTATGTTGATTATAAATTGTAAAATATCTAAAAGTATGGGGGCAGTTATGGTAGTCCACATGGCCACTAGCGATGCTCCAGTGGGGTCATACTTAGCCAAAAAATTACGTTGACATCAGTCAACATTGCGGGGTAGGTGAGTAGAAATTTTTGACAAGGATTTTTATTTTGTGGGATAAATACGTGGAAAAGTTTTGTTAACATATCTTACTAACACTGCCTCTATTTTCTACGCGAAACAGAAATTGTTGAAAGAAGAAATGACTTACTTTGAGCGTGTAGTCGGTAATGAGACTGCTTTCTGTCCCTTCCATTGCAGTTGCCTAAAATGCAAGAATTCCATAGCTTAACAAATTGACATAATTATTTACTATTACTCTATTAGTTGGCCCATTAAGTGTTATTTATATAATAGTTATTACTTAATTGGGAAAATAATGAAAATATACCTTCATGAAAAGGTCAACATCTGCCTCTGGGAATATGCCGGCTTCCTTTTCCCTTCTAGCAAGCTCGGTTAATAGGTCTATAATGACATTATTTTAAGACCAAAATTTAATTTGTTAATAAACTATTTAAATGGGGAGGAAAATGGGGTAAAGAGAAAATGTTGATTAAATTACCATATCGCGTCCCAACTCCCTGGCATCTAGCTGAGAAATCCAGTGTTTCTTTTACAGTCATTTCTCCAACATGAACATCATTTTGGCTAATGTATGCTGAAGTCTTTCTTGGCTCAAACTCATTAAGTTTATGCCCATTGTAAGTGATTTCTCCTTTTACCTGCTTCATCAAAACCAATCATTTATTTTAATTAACTCTTGTTCATCATCATTATTATCATTATTCTTCTTCATCATCATTATTAATTTCTTATGTATGAAGAATAATTTTCTAACTAAAATGATGCGGTTGGAGCATACCCTCAATTCGGGGTCCAATTTTCCTGCCAATGCTAACAAAAGGGTCGTTTTCCCTGAAGATGGGGGACCTAGTAGAAGGGCCATCCTGTGCAGAACCAAAAAACAAAAATCCACATAAGATCAACTGGACTACATACAACTTTTTTTTTGTTCAAGATTATCCCAATCACACTATATATATAACAACTTGGTTGTGGTACCTTGATGGTTTAACAATGCCAGAGGCATTCTTAAGAATTGTGAGCTTTGTTCTCTTAGCTGTACTAATGCCAAAAATGCCAAGAGCTGATTCAAGAAGGTTCAATGCCACATTTGGTAGGGTTGGTAGAGCTCTGCTGCCGACGTAGGAATCTGCCTCAACAGTCAAATTTTGGAACCTCACTTCTACTGTTGGAAGTCGGATTCCAACCCTGGAATTGGTAAAACAAAAAAGAAATAAACACCATTCTTCCAATTGGTTAACAACTTGAACAAAATCTGGTATCAACATTAATTTGTCTACAGAATAAGATAGCTCTAAAATCTGATTTCATCTTCATCAGCAGCAATTTCATCCACTCAAGTATTAGGTATTGACAAAAAAAAAAAACACATGTATTAGGCGTGCTTTTAATTCGATGTCTATTTTGTTTTGACAATGTCAAGTTTGAAAAATGACTATTGATTTTCAAAGGTTAAGGAAAAAATAGCTTTGACAAAAATCATAATTAATAAAGAACTGAAGTTTAAACTACATTTGCAATAATTTTCATATGTAGATCTGGCCCTCTCTACTGCGTAGAAGCAACATGAAATTGGTCTTTAACTTGATTTTGTCTTGATCAGATGACAAAAGCATATTCAACATGATAATATGGTGGGATAAAATGCAATAAGGCACAAAGTATAATCATAAGAGTAAATAAGGTTTTCTAAATAGATGGGGTCCCTTGATTCAACAGATTGAGACTAAAAACATATGTAATCTTTGTTTAGAATAAGTTACCAAAACCTTTCCTATTCTATTTGAAGAAATTTTATGTATGTGTGAACGTGTGGGGTAGGTTGGTGAGGAAGGGAGAACACTACATGTGAAAGATCAAAAGACTAGACTCACTTGTCAATTCTGTTTCTGAACTTTTTGAGGAACTTTTCATTATCTTCTTCAGCAACCTTGAAAATTTTGTCTATGATTTGTTGCCTATCATTCACATCTAGCTTCCGAACATCAATTTCCTTGTGCACCCCGGTTTGATCACCCTCGGCAAAGTTTTGGATTATACTTGTCCTTAGCCTATCATAAGTGGGAAGTTTCTCTATGGCAGCCCATTTGAGAGCTTCCTCATCCTCTTCAACATGTGAAGTCCTGCGAGAATACCTTCCACTCGCAAACACTTCCTCCATTTTCCAACTTGATCTGCTTATGCTCCTGCTTATGCTTCTGCTGAAATTATTCCCATCCATTTTGCCTCCCCTTGTACTGAAATAGAATCAAAGTTTAAACATGAGATTACTCTTTTCAGAACCAAACCAAAAAGGGGTGCTTTACTGATTCAAAATCAAGCCTTGAAGAAAACCAAAAACCATTTCTTTTAAGAGATTTACATGAACAAAAGAAAAAAAAAAAAAAACACCCTCTTGTTCTTTTTTATTCTATATCTCTAACAAACCAAAGAGAGAAAACATGAAAGAGCACAAACACTTACATGGCAAAACAAGGAGTAAGAGAATCCTCTACTCAACTGAAGGAGGTTTCACTCTTGTTTTACGTGTATGATTCTTCTCCCGGCCCTCTTTGTTTGTTATTGCCACTTCATGAGAGTGATTCCGAGATATTGGCCAACTGACCTGAACTGAGTCTCAGTTCTAGACGGATGATGAAACGAATATATAGGTTTAAGGATATTCTCTTATCAACTATATATGTATTCTTCTCTTGATATATAGTATGTGTTAGTGGGACAGCATGGCTCTCCAAGTAATGGAGGAATTGTCGTATTTGATAATCCTATCTTTCCTAAGAACAATAATGAGCACTCTTTTCTTATTTCTTATTCTTATAGAATAATAAAAAGCACGTTCCTTCTATTGAATGTAACCATATTAACAAAAAGTCCATTCAAACATGACCAGCGTTTCTGCTTTCGCACCTGCTTCCTACAGATGTGTTGTTTTGAATAGAAAGCGTATATTATTAGCCCTTGTTTTTCTTTTTTTCTTATTAAAAAATTGAACAAAATACATCTATCACCCCCTTAAATTTCGTGTAATTACGCTTAATCTTACACTTTTTTATTTTTCTAAACTATTTTTTCTTTAAGCTTAAAAATATTACACTAATATTTCATATATGTTTAAAAATATTACATTATCACCTTCTCAAATTTTATACTAACATTATAGGAGATGTTCTTACACTTACATGAAGATAAAAATAATGATTAAAAAATATATAATATTTATGTAATTATATTAAATCTTAGGAGATATTATTATAATTTGCTAAAAAATTATATATATATATATATATGAAATTTGCTATTGTATACATTTTTCTATTTTGATCTGAGTATGTTAACAAGTTATAATATTAATATATTTAAGATATTTTCTAGTTATAATTTATTAACAATTGTTTGTTAATGTATACACTTTTATTTATTTATTTAGTATTTGTGCATAAATAAACTACATCATTTATATATTTTAAAACAATTGATGGTTATAATGCATTCATAAATATATATATATGACTTTTTCTTCTCTTTTTTTAAAATCTTACTTCAATGTACAATGAACAATTATGCCAAGTGACTCGATTGGGAATCCGGGAAAGTGTTACTAGTAGATGATAATTTGATATTTAATTTGACAGAGACAAATATTAAAAAATAGTTTCCAGCAGCCTGATAAAAAAAAAAAACATGCATAGTAAGCAATAAGAAGAAAAAATTAGAAAAACAATAACCGGGAAACTATATGGTTAGTATATATTTATCACTTATTATTAGTTTAATGTTATATACTAATAACATAAAATAATTTTATATTATAATTTAGTCATAAATCATTATTTAATTTATTTTAAAATAATTATTTTAAAAATCAATAATTTATCATATATAATATATTATAATTAAATAATTATATAAAACTTTTTATACTATCACACTCACTCCATAACAAATTTTCTCTTATTATTATATGACGACAGTTTCTTATTTTAGAAGAAAAAAGACATAGGAATTAAGACTTAACATCATCATTGAGATTCAAATGGAATATGTCACATTTTTTTTTAACTGTTGAGGATTGAGTCAATCTGTTAGTATGAATAGCATATGTGTAGAGCCGGACGGACGTTGAAAGTTGAATTGAAGAAATTGAGTCATTAACATGTAAAATATGTTTTTAAGAGGAAATTACGTCTTAATTATCACGGTTTTGACTGAGTTATGCGTACCATACAATTTGCAATAATTGGTGAAAGAGAACAAAAAGTCTTCTCTGGCAGCCAAAGTGTAAGGTAAGATGGCCCCCTTGCAGCCGTCCTCTTTTCCACCCACCATTTACGGATTTACCCCACTGTACGTATATTTTGGAGTAATTATATATATTTTCTTCTCAATTTTTTAAAAAGAATACACATATTTCTTCTTCTTTTAAAAGCATAACTATATTTTTTAAAAAATTTAAGAAAATTATATATATTTTTATTGAGATTTAAAAAAATTATATACATTTTTCTTTTATTTTTAAAATCTACACAAACTCCTTAAATATCATTTAAATAATTAATAATAACAAACAAATTGTGTTAACAATTTTAATTAAAAAAAAGTTACTTGAAAAAGTTTAAAAAATGTAACATTTCTACAATAAGATACATGTTAGGATGTACTGAATTTAACTTCAGACAAAAAATAAATACATTTAAATTTTGTGAGTACAAAAATAAGATAAATTTGTTTTAGATACATATTCCAAATATTTTTATATCTATGAAGACAAAAAATATTCTTTAATTTTTTTAATTAAAATTATCAATGCACATTATTTGCTAAAACGTTTAGAAAATATTTAAAGGATATGCGTAAGTTTTAAAAGAGAAGGGATGGGGATTTAGTCTATGTTTTTTTACTCCTCTTCTTTTATTTCTCAAATATCAAACATTACAGTTTAATAAAAAAAAGAACGACCCCAACTCTTCTTTCACATAAATCATACACCAAATTCTCCACTTTCTCTTTTGTTGAATACTTTGTACTGTTGTATATTTAAACTTTGTTTGTTTTAGAAATGGGCTTGGAATAGAGGGTGATACGGTGGTAGACTCGCTGACAGCATTTATCGCCCAATATCCTTCGCAAAGGCGCCTCAGGAATGCTGCTCTTCCTCATTTCACAAAAAGGAGGTCTACCTTAACCTTGTTAAGCTCTTGAGGCTTCTCCAAACTTTTACATTTTATAGGATCTGTAGAGTAAAAAAAAAATTGAATTAAAATAAAGTGTCAAAATGTGAATTTTATGTTGTTTTATTATTTATTTATTTTTTCTTTATATTATCTTTCTCTTTAAATGAACACACCTCCAATCTGTTTGTAACATAACAAATTGAAAAAAGTTAATTAAAATTTTAGTTGAAAAGGAAAATTCCTAATATTTCTGTGTTTATGAAATATCTAAGATAATGTTTTTATAGGAATGATAGGGATGAGAATGAATAATGTATATTATTCATTTTCAGGCCCATATTTAAAAAATATATGTATATTGTTTTATATCTATATAAATAATAATTTTAATTCTCATTTTCATATTATTTAGGTTGCTACATATATATATATATATATATATATATACTCGTGCTACCACCTTCCCTAAAAGTGCAAAGCTGTGACAAAAAATTATAAGATTTTAGACAAAATTTATATTCAATATTTAATTTAATATAATTTATTAAATCTCATTTTATTTTATTTATTACTTACGAATTATTGATCAAAGTTTTATAATTAAATATTTCTAACTTTTCATTATCAATATATGAAAAGACAAATTCATTCATTAACTAGTTCAACAAAAAGAATAATTACAAATATTTTTAATAATATTTGAGAAGTGATACATGTATTTGAAAAATAATGTAATTTTTTTATATAATTTAGTGAATTATGAATTATTTTTTAAATTTAATATATATAAAATGTCAATGCAAAACCTTTTTAAACACATGTCTAATAAAATTTGATAATTTTATTACATTATACTATTGAGTGATATGGTAATTTCATACTGGATATATATATGTTAAAAAAAAATAAAATCAGACTAACTACGGATTTAAAATAAACTCTTATATGTTTTGTTTGTACTTCTTGCATATATTTTAATTGTTTACGTGTGTGTGCATGCGAGGGTACTATATTACCCCCCTTCAAAAAAAATTAAAAAAAAAGTTAAAAAAATGACTTCTTAAAAAATTAAGATGACTCTTAGAATGTGGGTTTAGATCCAACACTTTAGGGTTTGGTACGTGGATAATATGGTGAGTAGTCCGTTAATGGATCTAGAATAGGCTCTGATACCATCTTAGAATGTGGGTTTAGACCTAACTCAACCCCAAAAACTAGCTCATAGGATGAGGATTATTCTCCACTTATATACTCTAACTTAGCACTATCTCTAGTCGATATGGGACTTGGATTATTCCCAATAATAACTTGATAAAAAGGTGAGACTTAAGTACGCAAGTTAAATAACATCTTATTAGCATTTTCTTAAACAAATAATCTTATTAATGATCAAATTACCAATATTAATCGAAATGTGTTTATGTCAATTCTTCTGCAATGGAAAAAAAAGGCACATAAATTTGGGTAAAATGTGTCCCTTCCAAATAAAAATGAAAATAAAAACTCTTTGTGGCTCCGTCGTCGCTTTTTCATTTGTTTACAGCGAGTCAATCACTAAAAAAATGCCTTACCAAGAAAACTGAACTCCAATAAGAGTGCAATGGATCCAATAACTAGTCACCTTACGAGGAATTCCATCAATGGCATTTTCCGATTAGCTAACAAAAAAATTCTACTAGATAGTCTATTCTTCCCACTAAACCTCTTTCTCTATTGGAAAAATTGGGAATGATTTAAAGGGGAAAAAGGGTGCAAACTTAGTGTATCTTTTGCAATATGTATTCATTACTGTATCACTAGAGCAAGAATGATAAGAACATGACTTGGAATTTTGTTATCCATCATTAGACCATGTTCTGTAATACTTCTAGTTCGCACATTTTTTGTCACAGAATTGCAAACACTTACTATTGGATCTAAAGAAAATCTCAAGTCAACTTTACCAAAACAAAATATCCTTATTCCATCAAAGAAAGAAAGGCAATTCACGTTACTTATGTTTACTAGATCTGATAGATCCTATAAATTTGACAATTAAAACCAAATCAATTGATTTAGTTAATTTATTCCTTTCACTCCATATCTGAACCAAATCAATTATAAACCAAATTTGAAAATACAATAAGTTACTTTTTCTTTTATCATATTTCGATGCCCAAAACAAATTAATTCAATTTTAATTGGATTGTTTAGTTTGAATTGGCTGTAAAAAATTTCAAAACCTGAATCAAATTAACCTATTTAAGTTATGGTTTGATTTTCCTTAGATTTAAACTAAAAAGCCTATAAACCCCATTACATTACATAATGTGATATTATTAATCACCCAAAAGCTAACTTATAGGATGAGAATTGTCTCTAACTTATATATTTTATTTTGATACTATCTCTAGTTGTGGAATGGTGGATGGTCCGTTAATAGATTTAGGATAGGCTTTGATATCATCTTAGAATGTAGGTTTAAACCTAACTTAACCCCAAAAGTTAACTCATAGGGTGTGGGTTGTCCCCAACTTATATACTTGTCTTGACACTATCTCTAATAGATGTGAGACTTAAATTTTTTTCAATATAAACCTAAAACACCAAAATTTGTAGATATATTTTGAACTTTCACAAAAAAATTAAAAAATCCAAATTATGATGGTTAAAAGAAATGAAATATAACATTATGGAATGGTGTTACAGGAGAACGAGCTTTTAGAAGAATTTTTTTTCTTCTTTTTTTATCGATAAATTAAATGTTAATTGTTAGTGTAAAATTTGAAATCACAACTTCTTTTTTATTTTTTTTCCTTTATTAAATTTAGGGATTATTTCTCTTCCAAGTTAACCTTATAACCCTTCTAGAAGAATTTTCATTACCTTTAATAAGGCCATATGTCATGGATAAATTGCTCAACATTTTTTTATTTTTATGAACTGCGTCAACCCTGCAACCAAGATAATTAAATTAAAAACCCCAAGAAAAAAGAGTACACGTAGCATCTCGCAAAATGGGAATCAAAATAATATAGTATAATTGATGTAAAAAATTAGTGTCTCTTTTTTTTGTCATTAAAAATTAGTGTCTCTATAGCTGAATTGAATCTATGCTTTCTTTAAGATATATGAATGGAAAAGTATCCTGACAACTTAAATGAGTTTGCTGAACCGTTGAGTCCAAGAAATTAAATGGTTAATGTGAAAGTCGTGGGCAAATTCGCAGACGTGGTTTCTCTTGTCACACATAATAAATTTGTATTACATAGTACTGTATAGTAGTTTGTTCACTTCTTTACCTTCCTTATTCAAAAATCATTATTACTATTATGGTTTAGGGCACGTAGCGTTTCACCCTCGCCAGTTGTGGTTCCTTCCTTCTAGAACTGGAATAAGAAGCGTATAGAGAAGATATATCAAGTCAATCTCATGGTGCTGCTTTAGCTAGCTAGAGTCACTTTATTTGGATCCCCCACTGAACACATATTTAATTGCAATTTTGCAACAGTATAAGAACTTGGAATTCAAGTTCAACGCTTCGCTTGACTTGGGAATAGCATGACGGTGGACCAATTTATTGGTCTTTGAATGTTGACCAATTTAACTAAATATGTTTTGATGATACTACGCATAACGTATTTAATTTATATATGCATTTCAGAGACACGTACTGCTCCTTACATATCTTCAATTCCATGAGGGTGTGTTACAACAAACATGTTGGGGGTGCTTGAAATTCGAGGGAAAAGCAATTTATGGGTTGTATACTGTTGTTTAACATATAACTTCAACGATTGACTAGATCAGAGTAACCTTGAGCTAATGATAATTATTCTCAAACCATCCTCCCAAAAGCGAAGGATAAGTTCAGTACGCAATATACATTTTTTACAAGGTATTTTATTTCTACATTTTAGAAAAGTTAAATCCTTAATTTCTAATTCATTAGTTGAATGATTTTTTTAAGTTGACATTATTGTTTAAAGAAATGACATTACGTTTACTACATGAAATATGTATAATCCGAGTGTTGTTTATAGAATAGTAAGTGGGAATGTTTATGTATGTGTGTGTATTATTATTTAATAATAAGCTTTACGCAAGAGTTTCAATATCTATCTTAATTAATTACTATGACGTGCGAGAAAATTTATCTCTAACTTTAAGATCTACACAGACTACACTTCTATATAAAAATAATTTAATTAGTTTAATAAAAAAAAAAGTGATATATTAAAACACATTATATATATATATATATATATATTATTTTGAATAATTAATGTTTATTATTAGGTGAAGCTTATATAAATTAATGTTTAAAAACATGTAAATGTTAATAGTGTTTTATCTAATAGAAAAAGAATCACACAAGCCACATAAACCTAATTAGATATAATGAGTTAGTAGAAAATGAATAATACTAAAAACTATTAAAAATGTGTAAATTATGTATTTTAATTTGTAATATGAGAGGAAATAGTTCTGAATAGTCTACGTGAAAGTAAGCAGTTTGTAATCCAGTGCCAAGTTTAAAAATGTGTATTTTCATTTGTAATATGAGAGGAAATAGTAAAAAGCGTCATTTGAGTAAAGTTGTTTATCTGTGTTTTTTCTTTTCTTTTCTTTGTCGTCTTCACTGTTCTCATACTAAAGTTGTTTAGCTATCTTTATTTAAAATTAAACAACAGCAAATTACAGGCAACAAATGAAATAACGGCATTTGAATTTTTACCTTTCTCTGTGTCTCTCAACCAAATAACGAGCCGTTGTTGACTATATATTTAACAGTTCACTAACTCTTAACCACCGTATATATATTTAGTACTGAACGAAGTACGTAATTTTATTTTATTTTATTTGGTTATGAAAGAACTAGGTGGTTGTCGGTAACAACTCAAAAAATTGTATTATCGCTGACTATTACTGCATATGAAGCTGATCCCTTGATCTGTCTTTTTTTATTTAGGTTGACTCGGAGATATGCAAAGTTGAACGAAAATGTTGAAATAAGAAGCAGAATTAATGATCTCATCAATCGCCAATGTATCTATCTTTGTGACATCAACACATACCAAATTACCAACCCACTGTGGACTTATTGTGAGGCAAAGGTCATCTAGAGCTTGATGTAGGTAAGGATGATCTGAAAGAAATATTCTTGTGTCCACACTTTATTTTTTTCTGGCGAGAGATTAACATTACCCGAAGTTATTAATTGGAGTAAGTTTTATAATTTTAATTTGTAGTTGGATATTGACTTAAGTAATTGTACCTAAGTATGGCTAACTATTTTGGGTTATATAATTCTTTCTGTACGCAAGTAAGATACAGTAGTTTCTTAAAAAATCTAGTGATATTAGACGTACGTTGCCAGATGTGAATATCCTTTTATGTGTGTGTGTGTATATATATATATGCATATAACATTTTCCAATTTCACACGTGGATTTTCTAATTCCTTTTGCGTTTGTCTGCCCGGCCGGGTGTGGAAATGTGCAATATCTATTTAGACTTGGTAGAAGAAAGGAAGATTATGTAGTACTCGTAAAATAATATATACTATATATTATACATAAGAGTTATATATAGAACAATAAGAGTACAATTTTTTTAATTTCTAGTATGAACATGATCAAAATATACGGTTCTTTTGAGTTATGAACTTCTGATAGCCAAGTCCTTGTCCTACATATGAAAATCAACACGAATATAAATTCAACTTTGGCATTCTGGGAAAGGTTCCTTTTTCACGTATGTGTGTGTGTATATATATATATCACTATCTCAACATTTGTGGCAGGGGATTGGCTTGTTTGGTCAAACGCTCAGTAGACACAGGTTTCCAATTGAAGTATATGTACAGCATTAAAAACAATAATATACCAGCAAGACGGCAAATTGTTGTTATACGCGCAAGTAAAGTAAAACATACAGAGAAATAATATTATGGCATCATTATATTTATATCTAGGTTCAATTTATATATAACACTGTATTTTCAGTTGCTATAAAAATTAAGCCGGCGTGCAGGCAAATGTATTACAAAAAATTATCAATTAACACGTTAAAATCGTATATGTTGCGATCACCAACATCATAGCCAAAAGCCACTCTCTCTCTCTCTCTTCAATCCCTTTGTCTCTGTCCTTTAGTTTCTCCTCTCTCTCTCTCTCTCTTTTTATATATATAAATGAATATCCTTAGGTTCGATTCACTTCATCTAACACAGGGAAAATGACAGAATCCAATGAAAAATAGAAAATATGGGTATGGACATTGGTTTGTCCTTATTAGAGACGTGCCTTGAATTTTAAAGTTTTGTTTTAGTTCCTACAGGTGAAAATAATAATCATAAGTAATGTGAAGAAGAAGTCCAACCGATATATAGGTAGGTATAAAGCCCTAATCCTTATTGACTATGACATACAAATTATTCTACGCGTCTGCCACAAAGGCACTTAAGATGTATTGATCTATTAATTGTATATGGGTTCGGATATACCTTGTGACATGTTGGTTATATATTATCTTTTGCTGGAAAGAAGCATTATGTTGAAGAGAACATGTACGAGTTAATGCTTGACTAGCTAAAGTATATTATAAAATCAGATTTAGACACTTTTTTATTTTATTAAATTTAAGGAATAATATGACAATAAATGTCAAACTCATACACTAATATGACTATAGCCTATAGTTTATAGGTGTCAAAGTTAGAGACTAAATAGAGTTTACAATATTTCATATATAGCCTAAAACTCTATAAAATAATTATTGCACATGTGAGCTATATAAACATGTTATGCATGAACTTAATGTGTCAAGTACGTAGGATTTTTCGTTAAACTTAACAGAAAATTCAATGAATGGAAACTAATGTAAATTAATGACAGGTGATAAATTTAGCACTACTTTTATTTTTATAAATTCAAAGATTAAACTGATAATATTGGTCAAATTCAAAGATTAAATTGAGTTGATCCACTCACTACCTTTCTCCCGTTAGAAAGCCAAGAAAACGGTTGATGATTGACTGGCAAAGTTAATCTGTTATTTTTGCTGTTGGAAGTTCACGTACACTTCAATTTAAAAAATGAAAAATAGGAGTTGGATGAACGAACATTAATCCCTCCATTCTCTTTCCACACGCGAAGAACCAAGAAATAGACTTGGAAGTCTTTGTTAATTTTGTTGTGCTTCAAACTTCAAAGCTCATAACTTGTTCAGTTTTTCCCCCACATTGTTGATGCCATTTGTTTTCGTATGCCTTTCGGAAGGTAGTACAATAAAATATATATATATATATATATATATATATATATATCAAATTGAGACATAATACTTTTGGAACTTTCTAACTAACATGTAAAATTATAGTTATATATGACGCTATCTAGTATCATATATTGGTGACAAGAACAAAAAGACTTTACTAGGGTCCCCCTCTCCTTATCCCACTTAGTTGTTGTTTAGGAGATGTTGGATGTTGGTGCCGGAGAGAGATGCTAACAACTCTATAGTTGATACGCTAACTCGCTAAGAGTAAAAGGACATATAAAGATACAACACCTTAAATAATATTATTTCCATCTTAATCTTTTAAGATATATATATATATAATGCTCATTTCTTAAAAATTATTGTAAAGATATAGTTTTTAATACAAAATTAACTTTATTAAAAACAGGTTAAAATATTATTGAAAATAAATAAAATATATTTTCTTGATTATTCAGAAATATATTATATTAAATATTTTAAAGATAAATTAAAGCACCTAAAATTAATGTACGTGTAATATAAAACAGGTGGGGTATATATAGAGTTAGCTAGGAATAGGTATTCACTAATCACTATTCAGTATTGCATTGTATATCTTGATTACCTTCTACGTACCCAAACAATATTGACCACTTGGCAAGTTGGCATGCTGCTTGCAACTTGCGAATATAGAAATAGCAAGGCTTGAGATTTAAATTTTGACATATTACAGAAGACATTGCTAGTGATGACATCACTTTTCCTCCCTTCATTTTTTATTTTTCCATTTTATGCGCGCAAAAAAACTTGGTTTCTTTTTCAAGTGGTGCCTTCATATTTTTTTTAAAGATTGATGATTCATCTTTGATTGAAATGTCTCAATTGCTAATTATGTCTATCTTGCGGGTGACTAATAAGGTAATTACACATGATACAAATCTTTCTTTCCTTAGGGAAGTTGAAACATTACTATCTATACCGAATGCATGTGGGTCTTTTTCTAATATAATTTTCGGGAATTTCTCCTTTATTTCTTTAAAGTTTAGACTTCTTTTGAAAAAGATGTACTGATTGAGTCTCCAAGAAGAAAAAATACAAAAATCCATACCTATAAGCTACCAAAGAAGACCATGAGTTTTATTAGTATTATTTTTTAACGGCATGTGTTAGTATAATTAAACATGCTTACCGTAAATTAATTCGTGAAGAGCCCAATACATTAATTAATTGAATAGCCAGATACAGACATTTGGTTCTCATTAAAAAAATACATCTATTTGCATCTAATTCGAGCAAGCTGGAGGAAAATGCTATTATTACCATACACAGTTGGTTATAAACAATTCAATTTTATATTTAACTAATGATAGTGATGGGTACCAATTGCTGTGACTGATGCAGTCAATATAATACATAAAGGAGTTATTGGAAGTGCAAAATCTTATTGGAGACGCAACGTATGGATAAACGAACAGGCACAAATAACACTGTTAGTTAAAAATGGTTCATGCTTATTTCATTTTAAGAAAGATACAAACCTTATGCATAGAAAAGTTATGAACAAACACATTACGAAACTTGGTTAATCAGTGAGGGAGACTCATATATGGCTTTTGATTTCTAATCCCATTCAATTCCCTCATAACTGTATTTAGCATAAGGGAAAGAAAAAAAAAAAAAAACAGTAGCGCATAAATTTATTAAATTATATATGCAATACTGGTGTAAAACTAGTAATGTGACTTTGTACAGATAAATAAAAAATAATAATTATAGAAAAGCACTTTGTGTAGCTTTTGATTTTATATTCTACTAAACTATTATTTTAAGAATCTAAAAATTACAATTGTTATCTCTTGGTAATATTACAACTTGAAGTTAAGATATATTCATAAATTCTTCTTCGAACCAAAATATATGAATAAATTGACACAAAATTATTTTAATTTAACTAATAGTTTTGAGTTTAAATCTTTAAAGAAACATTCTCACTCACACCAAACGCCTATACCTTGATCCCTAGTTAGGCAGCCAAAATCTGATAAATTAATCAGTAGATATTCTCCAAACTCAACAACAATTGAAAAAGAATACATAAAGACTGCTAAACTGACTAACTTAGGTATAAGCCCACCAAGGAAGCCCAATCTTTGTTTGGGTATAATCTCTTAAAAGCAGGCCCAATTTTTTGTGGGCTATCAAATGTGCCCTTGCCAGTAACTTGTAAGTAACACAGGTATTGTAGCCCATTAAATATGGACAAAATTCCGGTTGTTGTCGGCTTGTTGCTACCAGAACCCGACTAGTCAGTTGTTTCTCTGATTTAATTTTGATTTGGCTTTTGTTTGGATTTAGATTGTTGGTGCAACATTACTTTTAGCATTGGATTAAGGAGCTTTTGCTTTTTGTTCAACCTTTTTGGTATTCCTTCATTGTCTATCATTGAATTCTAATTTCGAGATTCGTATAACAATCGCCCGACTATCAGCAATTGAATCAACTTTTTTCTTTCTTTCTAAAGTCGACAGTTGAATCATGAATGAACTTAGCTTAAACACCACGATAACAAACAAATTAAATCATTCCATTTTTTAGCTAATTTACTTTAAAACAATTTTACAATTGAAAAAAAAACATGAATATATATATATATATATGAACATATCATATAAGAGGAAAGTATTTTATATGAGGATGAAAGAATTAAATTTAGATAGTATAATATGAATTATCAAGAAATAATCTTAAAAAATTATGTAACTTTTTAAATAATTAGGTTACATTAAATCTCAATACTTCATTTATAATTATCGTGTTGAAATTTAATTATTTTAAGTAAGATATCATGCAATAAGAAAGCATCACAGAGAAACATTATAGTACTAAGCAAAATAGCCCCCACAAGAAAAGAAGTAATAATATCAGTTATGTTATTATTCCTTTTCTGTGTAAAATGAAATGATGAGGAACACTCTGGTAGCAGGGCTGTAAAGGAAGAAGCAGCGAACAAAAAGCAAAGCGAAAAAAGGAAAAAGAAACGACGTCGTGATGATTCCCGGAACCAATGTTGGCGCTACAACGGACACGATGATCATCGCTTCTTTTTTGTTTTGCCCACTTTACTTTGCCACCAAAACCCTTCCCACTCCTCTCAAATAAATAACTACTCTACAACTAATGCAATCGCCATTAATGCCAATGCCGGAAATCTCCGTCGATTTCCGCGCTCCACCGCCCTCTCCGGTGGCATCCGGCAGGAGATCCACCGTCACCAACGACGACGTTTTGACGGAGTTTTTAGAGGCCTCGCTCCGCGTCCCCGATCTCGTGTTGCCTGACAAGATCTTCCCCAAACAGAAGCAGCTCGAAGCGCCTCCCGAGGTTGATTTCGTCTCCCTCTGCTTCCACTGCGACGACGTTCTCCGTGACGTCGTTTCTGACTCGCTCGCCAGAATCGGATGCTTCCAGCTGCTCAACCACGGGATTCCATTACAGCTCATGGCCGCAGTCGCTGAGGCCGCCGGGGGAATCTTTGAAGTGCCGCCGACGAATAGAGCGTCAGCCACAAGGTCGCCAGAGAAGCCCTGGGGATTCGAAGAGTATCACGCGGGAGAGGAAGTAGGAGATGGGAGTGAAGAATTCATGTGGTGCAATGACAACGAGTTAAAGTCAAAAATGGAGGGAATTTGGCCAGTTGGATATCCAAATTTCAGGTTACACTAATATAATATTACTACTATAATTTATTAACGCATCCTTAGATTTTATGGATAAGTTACTTACAAGTTGTTGATCTTGATTCAGTTCTCTTAAATAAAATTATATGCAAAAGCTTAATAATAGTATTCTTTTTTTAAACTTGCAGCGAGAAGATAGAAAAGCTTAAGTCACGCATAGAGATGGTGGGAAGGAAAATGTTGGCTGTGATATTGGAAAACGGGAGGATAGAATTGGTGCGTGGGCATGAGGTTGGGACACTTTGCTGCGTTTACAAGCATCGACGAGATAATAGCGTTAGCAGCTCCCTGAAATATGACGTGATTAGAATGCTGATTAGGGGAACTGATTACTCACATTCATTGTGCTTCCATGTTTGTAATGGATCTTCACAGTTTCACGTTTACTCCAAGAAAAGTTGGCTCTCTTTCTGCCCTCAGCCAGGTGCCCTTATTGTCACCGCTGGAGATCAAACCCAGGTCAGCTTAATTCTTTTTTTTTTTTTTTAACCCTATGCAATAATTATGATTATACATAACAATTAGAAAGTGTTTTTATTCTCAATTTTTTTGCCAATTTTAAGATATTAACTATTATATTATATTTGTTTTTTTTTAAATGTGAAATTTAACACGAATGGTTTACATCTTGGATATAGTTATATCTCAAAACTCAAATGTCAATATTTTAGTTAATACAAAGCTGTAAAGTGACACAATTGATACTTGAAGTCATTGTTATGGCAATTCACTTTGGTATATATATAACATCCATCCTTAAAAAAGTTAGTTAATACGAGGTCCTAATGTACTGGCGATCGCCAGTTTGGGAATTAATCTATGGTAATTTAATTTTGTGAGATTATACATTTCTTTAATAATGTTTTGTCTATGAATAAGAGGAACTTTTAATATGCATGTTAGATAAAATGAGCGGACGGGAACAGCTTTAATTAGGACTTTCCTGTTAACTACAACGCCAACTAAATTGCTCGTTGGGAGAACAGGAGGGCAACTGTGTATTAACGGATATGTGAATTTGATTTTGCGACCTATCTGTTTTTCATTTTTGGGCTTAGGCCGCACTCTGTAGCCCAGAAGACAATTTTTTTTTACGATAAAAAATTAATACAAAACAAGAGACAGAGCAAAGCAACAAAATTTAGGGGGAACAAAAAGCATTCTTGCTATTGAATATCAACTCTCGGGGCTGAAACAAAACAGATTCTTCTTGAATTAGGGTTCATAAACAAAACTAACCTAGTTTTTTCTAACATTGTATAGTTAGTATACAGTATTTTCTTGCATAGTTAAATTGTGAAAAGTTACACTAGTGTATCTCAATTAACTAACGAGGTTGATATTGCTTGGCTATAGATATTGAGTGGTGGACAGTACAAGCACGTCATTGGAAGGCCAATCTTTAAAGGAGAGAAAGAAGAGAGCATTTCTATGGCTTTCCTCTATTCTACTCAAACAACGAAGAACAATTTTCAAACCAGTAGGGGAAGAACTATTTCACTTGGCCAGCAAGCCATCTTGGCTTTAATTCTTCCCCTTGTGTACCATGTCATGATTTTTTTCTACAAAAAACTTAATTAATGAAACGCATAATACACATCCATAGTATACCTTGAGTTCACAAACACTTGTACACTTGCCGTTCATAGGGTCCATAATTACATCCCTTATTACTTGTTCACAAACATGGGACACTTGTACACCTTTACCATGTTTGCCCCTTTCCGAGTGTTAATACTTTTGCTTTAATTTTACAAATCGAGGTTATTGTAACCATTTTCACAAAACTAGAGTGGAGGATTTTGGTTTATCTGGCATTTCATCTTGGGTTGGGCAAATTTAATTTTGTGAGTTTTATATATAGTGTTTGGATGCATCTTCTCAAAGTAATTAGTTTGCTGAAAAATTTTCACATAAAAAAAGATATCTCTATGGCTTCAGCCGTAACGTAGATTAAATATTTGTAAACATGCATGCATGTAACTAAACGTGTATTTAGATAAGTCTTGGAGTTGGTTACTGTTAGATCTAGGAAGTGGATTAAGGCAAAGGCACAAGATTTTTCTGTTTCTCTTTATGACTGGACTATATACCCGAGAGTATGCTTGTAATAGTTTTGTTTTTTGGAAGGTATAGCCGTATAGTGTGCTCACCTTGGTAGATTCAGGTCCTATTTTTTGAAGGAGGGTTCGGGTTCTGGTTCCTGCTGCAGAGCAGGGGACTTAATTATATTATTGTGCAGCTCTTAGGATTTGAGGTATTTCTTATGATGTCTCTTGCTAGGGTCGAATGCTATTGTGCAGGGCATTATGTTTTGTGCAGTACTCGGGTCCTTGTTTATTGCTTATTCTTGCATGTGCTGAGTTATTAGCGGAATGTTTCTTATTTAGATGCCTTCACTTGAGATAACTTGAGTACAATGCTTGTTTGTATCTCTGGTACTTCTAGTGCCATTTTATTTTGTCTGATAAATTAAAAAAAAAAAAAAAACTAAACCTGTAATTATTCTCTGTTTGGATAACATTTCTATGTTCTTTTACATGTTGAAAATTACTAATGCATAATAACGAATTCCAATGCACTAAATGAAGAAAAAATGTTGTTGCTTTAAGAATAAAAGTACTTTTGACCTTTTTCAATTTTAATCCAAATATGTACTTAATAGTTTTTAGTCTAACCGTACTTTTAAAAGTGTAATATAAGATGAATTTGTTTAAACTTAAAAAAAAATTAAAATAAATGTTTTCTATATAAGTGCGTTTAAAAGAAGTAGATAGGATTTGTTTTTTAAAATAAGAAGAAAATCATTTTGCAGTTTAGACAAATACATTAAAAAAATCACAAATATTTTATTAAAATAAACACTTATTTTAACAAATAAATTTAAACAAATTAACTCATAACAATTATTCAAACATGCTCTTATTAGTTCAGTTTTACATAATTGATTTTAGTGAAATTGAACTTATTTATAGATGAATGTATTAGAATTTTGCCCGTCAATTCAAACTTTTGTTGTTGTTTGTGTTTCAAAAACATATGTTCCAATTAGGGAAGTAACGTTAATTAGTTGTATCTTTTATATTGAGAGCTGTTTCAATTAGGGAGGTGTTAACACTAGTTGTTGCTCATACGAAGAAGAATTAACTATCAGTGAAGCAGGTATACGTAAGACCAAATAATCTCTATGTATACTTGAATGGTAAACGTAAAACCAAAGCATGCAGTTGATCGGCAGAACAAAATATAAATCTGAACATTGTGCATCTAATTAACATCACGCACCTAAGAAGAAGAAAAAACAGCGCTAATAAAATTCAGGAAACAATATATTATTTTTTGAAAATCGGCAAAAGAATATATATAGCATTGATGGGCAGTATAGCATTGATTTGAACCACTTTGCTGAAGAATGAAGCCATGACCAGACTAGAAATTTAACCTCTTGAATCAGAACTGCATTGTCTGGCATTGCTTGCTTAAAAATAACAGCTTTCGAAGCTTCCAAATAGAGAAAATGACTGCCCTCCAGATAACCAGCTATTTTTTATTTTTATTACTACTATACAAATATTGCAGTATTGTTGATTTTTTTTTATATAAAAGCTATTTTCTATTCATTTTGACAACATATTTACCCAATTAGGAAATAATCGTTTCACCACATTTTTTTGGATAATCATATTAGAGTAAAATTACATTGCCAATGAATAATCTTCACCAAAAAATTTGATTGGTGAACAATCTCTCCTCTAAAAAAAGTTTTTTCAAATACAAAATTCTTAAAGGATTTAAATCCAATTCCATTGATGTTTCATCACATTTAAGACATTATAATAAATTTTATTATTAAAATGAATTTAGAAGGTTTAATTATTAATTAAAGATTATTTGAAAACATTTAAACTAAAAAGACCATACTGTCACTATTATTTTTAAAAATAACGTACAAGTAAATGTATTTAATTTGTGCTCTCATTAATTATTTCACTCTCACTTACATTTACTCTTATTCAAATACTTGAATACCCTTATATGAGGTGGTGCACTTCACTATCACATGCATTTGGTATTATCTTTTTTCTACTTTTAATGTCAACCGAATCATTTAACAAATTGTAATTGAATATAAAAACAAATTTCAAATAATTATTTTATTTTTTAAATCTAAACACACTTCTAACATCTACCTCATATATTCTCTTATACTTTTAATATTAATTCAATTATTTAAATTAACATTTTATTTTATTTATTTATCATTTTTAATATCTTTAGTTTTACCTTTAAAAAATATCTTTAAATAATAATATATCGTAATATAAATTATTTATCATAAATCTAAAAGAAAAGTTTGTTGGGAAATCGATGGGATAAATATCGAGGAGATTTACAACTGGGTAACCATATAAGTGAATTGAACACCACATCTTAACCCAAAAAGCATGAGTCTCTTCCACATGGTAAACAAACTCCCCCTCGAGCAGAAACCAAATCTTGTACCATTGTAACATGCATGGACTCACTCGCCAGGAATACTTTCGATACAAAGGATCTCATGTCCATGGATCCACAAACAACATGCATGGACTCACTCGCCAGGAATACTTTCGATACAAAGGATCTCATGTCCATGGATCCACAAACGCCGCCTAAACCAACGAGCCGGTCACCAAGTCGAACCATCGGCTCTGATACCAATTGTTGGGAAATCGATGGGGTAAATATCGGGGAGATTTACAACTGGGTAACCATATAAGTGAATTGAACACCACATCTTAACCCAAAACCTTAAGGCTCAGGTTTATGGGTCTTCTCCTCACTTATATGGTGTTAAACTTTTCTATTTATATCTGATGTGGGACTTTAACTCACACTTGTACTCAACAATCTCCCCCTCAAGCGTGAGTCTCTTCCACATGGTAAACAAACTCCCCCTCGAGCGGAAACCAAATCTTGTACCGTTGCAACAATACTTGCAAGACTCGCTGTCTGGCCTACACATGCATGGACTCACTCGCCAAGAAGACTTTCGATACAAAGGATCTCATGTCCATGGATCCATAAATGCCGCTAAACAAACGAGCTGGTCACCAAGTCGAACCATCGGCTCTGATACCAATTGTTGGGAAATCGAGGGGGTAAATATCGGGGAGATTTACAACTGGGTAACCATATAAGTGAATTGGACACCACATCTTAACCCAAAACCTTAAGGCTCAGGTTTATGGGTCTTCTTCTCACTTACTCAAGCGTGAGTCTCTTCCACATGGTAAACAAACTCCCCCTCGAGCGGAAACCAAATCTTGTACCGTTGCAACAATACTTGCAAGACTCGCTGTCTGGCCTACACATGCATGGACTCACTCGCCAGGAAGACTTTCGATACAAAGGATCTCATGTCCATGGATTCACAAACGCTGCCTAAACAAACAAGCCGGTCACCAAGTCGAACCATCGGCTCTGATACCAATTGTTGGGAAATCGAGGGGGTAAATATCGGGGAGATTTACGACTGGGTAACCATATAAGTGAATTGGACACCACATCTTAACCCAAAACCTTAAGGCTCAGGTTTATGGGTCTTCTCCTCACTTATATGGTGTTAAACTTTTCTATTTCTATCCAATATGAGACTTTAACTCACACTTGTACTCAACAAAGTTTGTATAGTTGTATAATATTCTTATATTATTTTCAGAATGGATTGATTTTATAGTCTTCTTTTACATTTTATGTTTTTATAATCAAAAGGTATGGGTTAAATATTCATAGTTCATAAAAATCCATTCATTATGATCAAGAGATAATGTAACCTACAAACTAAATGTTATAGTTCTAAAATTATCATTCATCACAACAAAAGAGAATGTGTTTTATATACACATAGTAGAATGAAAGTTTTTACAAAATTGTTATTCTTGAATACAAGTTTATATATAGTTTTAAAAGTTTTCAAGGAAGTAACAATAGCTTTTAAAAATGAGTTGTATTTATTTTATTTTTATTTAATATCATTTAAATTCTTTTTGGATGTAAGATTTATGTTATGTTTGTGCTCTCTTTTCTCATTGCTTTGTATTTTACGCTCTCACTAAGTCTATGTGACTTATCTCTTTCTTTTATTTTTCCCCCTCATATACATAGGTGGTTGAGTAGTTTATTTATTAGAATTTATTGACTTATCTAGAAATTTGTTTATCTTTTTTGTAGGTTTTCATTGTGTTTGATGGAGAATACTTTTTTGTGAATGAAGTATAATGCAGTTATAGGAATAAGGGTAGGAATGTAAGAAAAACTAAATAATATAATCATGTTTATACGCAATCAGCATAAGCAATTAGATTAAGTGCGAAAAAAATTAAAATCATAAATACCTCTTGTCATTGCTATTCTTGTTTGCTTCGAAGGTGATCTATAGTTATCCGTGATCCAAGTAATTTGTAAACAGTTTATGAGTCTCCAAACTAATCTGACTTTTGTCTTAAGGATCTTCTATGCTTTCAATATCACTCAGATGATGTATTGAGATTTTCAGATAGCAAACACATGAACCTTGGCCATGGTGCACATCTCCTTTTATAATTTCTTCCCATCAAAAAGATTATTTTTTTTATATGCATAAAACGTGAGCTTAACTTAATCTTAAGAAGATAAGGTAAGTGGACCACCTTATGTGGTTTTGATTTAGTCAATCAAAATAAACCAACAAAGAATAGATATGGAGAAAATTCATTTATTTTGAGATGTAGATAATCTTATCTTATAGATATGTTTATGATGTAATTATGATGTTTTGAGACATTTTGATAATTAATATATATATATATATATACACATGGGCAGATGCAGGTTAACAATTAGGGGGACAGTGCCCCCCTTAAATTCTCAAGAATAGAATTTTTTTTATAATAATAAAATAAAAAAAAATAGTTTAAACATTTGTACAAGAGAAAAAATTGAAAAACATAGAAAAAGAATAATAAAAAAGATGAAAAATAAGAAAGAAGTGAGTGTGGATATGTATGTTTGTAAATTTTATGAATATAGTAGCTACACTCTTGTTACTTTTGAGCACCCATCACATGTTAATTTTGTTAATTTTTTCTCTTTTAAATTGTATATTTTTAACACTTTTATTATAATAATTTATTCCTTTAATTTTCTTTAAAAAAAAAATTTCGGAAGCGTCACCTCCAAACCCTCACCACTGTTAACCCCCTTATTTTTTTTTATCGATCCACCCCTATATATATATATATATATATATATATATATATATATATATAACCAATATCACTTTTAATTGATATTTTGGATATTATGTCAACAATTAATGTTGTGATATATATATATATATATATATATATATATATATATATATAACCAATATCACTTTTAATTGATATTTTGGATATTATGTCAACAATTAATGTTGTGATATGTGGTCTTGTATGTAATGGATGAATATATGACATATTTTACAAGTTATTCAATATGAGATTTGTTATAATTTTAGGGAAAACTCTTTCAGATTGTCGATAATCTCTTTTGGTCGATCTTTTTATGGTGATTTAAAGTGAAGTACTCTTAGACTTCGTCAATCTAAAGAAATTATATTCTCTACGTTGATCATGATTCAAGAGTGGGTGGTGAGAATCTTCTTACCTATCTTAGCTTTTTACGGCAGATAATGTAAAGTGGTGTTGCGAGGGATTGAGTTTTTCTTCTGTTTTTTTGCTGTCTATGAAGCATTTGATGAACACTATTTTTTTTCTTTTTACATTAACTCTTGGCTTCTTAATGTATCACAGTGACTTCAGTCCTTTCTACTAAGGGTGTGTTGACTTGAGAGTAAGCCTAAATTGGAAAGGGGGATTTTTTTTCTTTCATTTTGGCCATTCATCTCTCTCTGGGGACATTTTGTTCTCTCTGCAACTATGGAAAAGCTAGGTTTAACTGAACCTCCATTCCCCAAGCTCTCTTCAGATGAGGTAATAACAATATACATCGTTAGAATAATTTTCTGTGTGTTCCTCTTTATTTGTACATTGTAATTGCATTATTACACATTTATCTGCTAATAATCCATGCACTATTCCTCTGCTCCACCCCCATTCCTAGATTCTGGAATTGGAAAGAATATACGAAGACATGGGAGGAAAAGTGCTCAATCGGAAGTTGTGCCTGGAGATTGCTAAACGTTTTAGGTGAATTAAGTCTTATCTTTACCGTAATTGGGATTTTGTGTTTTGTTTGTAATGATATTCCATAATTTGATTCGCTTTAATTTTTTAGTTCCTCATCAAATGGTGCTGGTAAAACTTCCTTATCATGGCAACAGGTTGTTTAAATAAATTTCTTCATCCTTTAGGCACATTTATTATTTATGCTTAGTTTGTTATAATTTTGCGTTGGTTTTACTGGGTTTTAGGTGCGGCTGTGGTTCAAAAATAATCAGAGAATGTTACTGGGAAAAGATATCTCATCTTCTGACCTGCTGAAAATATCTGCTGATCTTGCAGATTCACCTCTTTTAGGAAATGGAAAAGGTTATCCATCTTTCCCTTAGACTTTATTGTGGCTATGAATTCAGAAAAGTAATAAAAAAAGTCCCTGGATGGAATTGGGTAGATTTTCCTCTGTTTGAATTTTTGGTTTTCTAGAACTAAACCATTGGAAAATGTTATTTAAATTCACCATGATCTTAAAGCCATTTGTTTGGAGCCTACAAAGTCTTATCGCACTGTCATTTCCTTAGGGTACAAAGTGTTCACCTGATTTGGGTTAAAATGCACATAGGTCCGACACCAGAAGCTTAATTTGTCGGGATAAATGCTGCTATTTCTGATGTGGCATGCTGAGTTATTTATTTAGATTCCATTTCCACAGTCTCTGTGAATATAGCATTTGTACTAAGCTGTGTGACAACAGAAGCTTAATTAGTGACGGCATTCAGTTTCAGTTCTATATTACATTGAACATGATATTGTTATGCCCCATATTGACTAACAGCAATAACTTTCATCAATATTCTTCCGGTCAACTCATGATTCTTGATTTCGGTTAATGGAAATAAACTTCACAAGCAAGTGCAATAGTTTATCCTTAACCGTGTTGTTTTGTGTGGCTGCAGAAATTGTGAGGCCATGGGTCTGTAGCATTCATGTGTCATGTCAGGGTTGTCTACTATTGAGACAGAATGAAAGAGAAACCTAAAGAAATAATGATAATGATGAGGATGTTGATCCAAGAATAAAAATATTAAAAATTATGGTAATAATAATAACAGTTGTATAATGATTTGGATTAGTTTCAGCAAGCAATAGAATGCAGTGATAAGTAATGCAGAACCAATAATTGATGATTAGCAGTCATGTCCTAAGTTCAACTTGGCATTTATAATTCTATAGTTTAATTAGAATTTCTGTTCTTAATTTCAGGTAAACAAGCTGCAGATCTCAATGACCTGGGATTTGAAGCAAGATCTGCAGAAGACATTGCATGGTGAGGAATAACTAATGAGGCTGCAGCTGTGTTTTCTGAGTTTAGCCATAAAATGCATTATATTTATTATATGAGAATAATAAGTTGTGGTTTGATTTTTGCTTGTTTCTTTCCAATCAGAAACAGACTACCCCTAGATCCCATGTTTCTTCTGTAGAAAGCCTTTATGGTAGATAGCATTAGTAATTAGTTAGGGGTCTGTTAGTGTCTTTGTGAGGAGTTAGTTGGGCAGGTTGAAATAGTAGAACAAATAAGGCATATTGCCTATAAATAAAGAGGGGAGGTTGAGAGAGAAATCATCTTAACATTTGAGAAGGAATTAGACTCTTAGAGAGCGGGAGAGTCCTCATCTCCCGATTATCTAGGGAAATCGTTCATTTTGTATCTTCTACCCTAGCCTAAGAGCTGCTACTGCATTGCCACAGCAATAGGGATTTAGAGTTCAACAATAAAATTCTTTTCTATCATTTTATTGTTAGTTTGTTACATACTCTGTGCCGAAGGTCTGATTTTTTTTTTTTTTTTCCTATTACAGGCATGATGTTTCAATGTTCCTTAACTACAGAGTTCTGAGTACTGGCGAACTTGTAAGATTCTTGTTTTATTCTAATTTCCGTATTTTAGGTTGTGAAGAAACTGAGACATTATCTTTAGAATTTGTGATAGGAGTGATAGTTTCTTTCATGCCTGCCTCATTTTACCTAAAATATTTATCTATAAGTTGCTGTTCAATAATTACTTGTTTGAATATATATATACCACATCTCTCTCTCTCTATATATATATATATGTGTGTGTGTGTGTCATGATTACTTTTCTAGGTTTGTACCTGCAACAAAATGGTTGACTATGAAGTTTTTTCAACCTTTATCTCTCTATCTCTCTCTTCATCTCTTCTCTGTTTCTCTTTAACCAAGCACCTTTAATCTCTACTTTGTTTCTCACCCTTCATTGGGAAAGACTGGAAAAGTCAGAAAACTGACTATGCAAACTATATTTTTAATTTTATATACCTGTGAACATTGTATGTTATCTTGACATCTTGAAATAGCTGTACTGGCTTAGTGGATGTATTTTTTGGATATTGTGGACAACCAATTAATGGATCTTGACACATTCAATTTTAGGAAGTCCGCGTACGATATGCTGGATTTGGGAAAGAGCAGGATGAGTGGATGAATGTGAAATTGGGGGTGCGGGAGAGATCTATTCCATTAGAACCTTCAGAGTGTCACACGGTGAAGGATGGAGATCTTGTACTATGTTTCCTGGTAAGGGAACTCTGGTACCTTTTATTCTGCTTCAATTTATCTCCATAGTGTGTTTGTCCAGTAGCCACACGGTTAAAATATTAGCATAACCTCATTAAACTTGTGAAGGCAGTGATTTATGGTTCATTGATTTGACAATGATTGAATCAGTGATAATTAAATATGTTTATTTTTAGGCTTAAGTACAACTTTACTCATCCTATTTTGCCAAATCCGTATTTTGGTTCCCCTATTCAAAATAAAGACATTTAGTCCCCTATTTTAGAAAATCCTCAATTTTGGTCCAATCCTCAATTTTGCAAGCATTTATTTCTTTTATTTCTTATATTTTAATTAATTAAATCATTTCTTGATGGTAACTTTAAATGAATATGTTAGTTCCAGGATTCAATTGGAATAAAAAAAGTAAAAGAAATAAAACGTAAACAAAAAATTGAGGATTTGATCAAGATTGCGATTTTCTAAATAGGAGGACCAAAATTGTACTTAAGCCTTATTTTTATATTATAGAATATATGAAGTAATAAACTAGAGTAAAATGATCAGAAATTATTAGATCATAGATGTCTTATAAGATAAAATAAAATAAAATAAAATAATAAAGCTCAATAACAATTTATGGGTACACCTCATATGCGAAAGTTTGTAACTTAATATTTAATCTTTGTTTCATTGTTTGATTAGAAAAGGTTTTTTGGTTGAATAAAATAAAAACAAGCAGTTTCCACCCGTTTTTTTGGTCTATTCTCTGCCAATTCTAAGATCTACTGCCTTTTTGCCGAATGAACTGAATGCCCGGCCAGATTAGTCAAGTTTTTTCACTTGAAATCCATTCTGGTAGTTTTTAATCTATACATATGACCAAATGGGCCTTGATTTATTTTGACTACTTTCCTTATCAATTGGAACTCATTAGGTCTTTATTGATTTTTCACAGGAAAGAGAAGATTATGCCCTCTATTGTGATGCTCGAATTGTAAAAATCCAGAGGAAGATACATGATCCAACAGAGTGTACGTGCACCTTCATTGTTCGATTCGTCCATGACAACACTGAGGTGTTCTTTGATTTCTTTTCTTCCTCATCCCTGAAACGATGACCATGTCATGAGCATTTATGCTACAATTTTAGCTCCTTTTTTCGGTCTTTTGTTAGGTAAAATCTTCGATATTAACACTACCTGATGTTGTTTCATATGCCTATGCCAGGAAGGAGTTTCTTTTGACAGGATATGCTGTAGGCCTACACAAGAGGAATGTGCTTGCTACCCAGATCTTGCCCTTGGTCCCACCTCAAGTCCCTCCTTAAATGTCACCCTAAATACCATAGAGTCCTTGTGGGGATAAATGAGCCAACATTTTGGTATTCCCCCTTCTTACTTTTGGTTAAGGTTTAGTGTGTTACAATGTAAGATAGTAAGATTTTGATCTAAAAACGAGCCAGGGAACTTTGAATGGTTTCTATTTTGGTTTATTTTATTTATAGAGAAATGTTAACATTTCATACAACAGTTTGTACAATATTTTTGTCTCTTTTCTACTCATAGGGTACACATAGTTATTTTATACAATATCTATAATTATTTTAAAAAAAAATACTTCAAATAAAACTGATTCCTAAAATAAGTAAATCACTTCATTTTCTAACTGTAACATCAAATGAAATGACATTTGTTTTATAATGAATTTATAAAATAAATAAATCAAAGTTATTCTTAGAGTAATTTTTTATGGAAAAGGAGGGCCAAAGCCCATTCTTAGGCTTTGTTTAGTTTAAAAGAAAGAAATAGAGTAAATTGAAATAAAAAAGATAATTTGAAAAAAAGAGAAATGGAGTAGAAATAAAGAGATATTTTGTTTGATTTAAGAGAAATAGAGTAAAAATAGTATTATAAGAGTTGTTTGGTTTGAACGATATAAGAAGAGAATTAAATACAAACTCAAAAATACCATTGTGTCCAAAGAAAATTGATAATAAAACACAATAAATTTTAAATAAAAAAGCATTTTTTTAATTGAATTAATTGATTTTTATGTATGCAGAGGGGCTTTTATGGACACTTGTTTTACTTATAGTTTGTGGCAAAATGGGTTATTCACCCTAACACAGACTGGCCCCGTAAAAGTTGCAAACTATAATGAATCAGGTCAAAAAAAGCCCTAGATTTAATTTAGACTTAAACATAAAGTCCAAATCTTGTAAAAGCTCGATTTTGTGAGTTTTTTACAGGCTTGACTCGTATTGGACCATAATTGGTTCAGACTAAAAAACCTCCATTTAATTTGGACTAAAATATTAAACTCAAGCTCTGTATTTCATTGGACAAGTTTCGACCCACTGACCTACTTTACCACCTCTTTTCACTCAACTAAAGAGTAAAGTAGGGGTAAGACAGCATCTTTACACTTAAAAATGGAGACTCTCTTTACCTGCTGTGAATAAGAGAGAAATTAGTCGTACGGGTCCCACATTTTTAAAACTAATTTCTCACCAAAATTCCTTGAACCAAACCACCGTCACAGTATATATATGCATGTGCCCAGTTATTATCGTATATAATCCGCTCCCTCATGTTAGTCGTCTACCAAACTTCGAATGAAATTACGTTTTACCTATGTGAATGGACAGTGAACACCGATCCATAACGAGGTGATTAATAAAAAAAATTCAAAAGGAGCCTCGTACATCTGCATAACTTTAACTAATCATTGACATAAAACAAATTGCACACGAATGGCACTTCGGTTATTTTAGTTTGTTTCAGTAAAGACTTTCATTCTGCTACATACAAATAATTAAAACTTTTGTCATCAAAATTTCTTGGGGCCTGGACTTGAAATATTCAGCGGATCGTGCTTCTCAGCAGCAGCAACGTTTGCAGGGTTAAGAGACTGTACGTCCGTAGCAAATGGAAGCAATGTAGAGGTTCTTTGCCCACTTCTCCTGTAAAACAAAGTATGACATATTAGCACAGACCTTATTTAACTGTAACAACCAGAAGCATAAGCAACAAGTAGTGTAGTATTGCCCACCTTGACATGTGTGCTAGGAAAAGCAGAAGTCCTAAGCGTTTCCTGGGTTTCATCCAAAGGCTTCCTTCTCGGCACACTCAGGACAAAAGCAGCTTGGTCCCAAGTTGCTGCAGTAGCTGTGATTCGATACCCACAGTCCCAACGCTTGTGAATCCCCTCACTAGGATACAGAAAATCTAGTTCAACCACCTGAAATTCATAAACATGAATGGAGACTCAATATTCATTCTATGAAGTTGCATTATGAACTAAACTACTGACAGATGAAAGTTCAGTCCAATAATCACCTGGTCTGAGAATCCTGCACCACGAGACATGACAACTCCCCATCTGGACCCTGAGGTGGCCATTGAAGTCACGTAAAAGCCCTCCCTCCACTTTTTGTTAATCCACTTGAAAGGAAATGAATCACTAACTTTATATGATTGCTGCAAATACTGTGTGCCTGGAGTCCAAGATCATAGTCAGCGGAAAAGAAAATTGAAAATTGCCAAACTGACATTGCCAATATATACTTTAGAGGAACTAACCCTTAGACATTACAACTAGCGAGCTCCCGTTTACAGCTCCAGCAATTGCACTGATATAGTAATTTTTTTCCCAGTGCTCCATGATCCATTCCTTCAGGTAAAACCAAAACGAAAAATCCCTTAATAAGCATGCCTTGAGATTAGATTATATATTAACAGATCTACAGACTACAATCATGTAAGCAGAAAACATGAGAATGCTCGCTATATACTTTCTGACACGCTTTCCTCTTCATTATTGGGTGAATTGTATGTTGGTTGGAAAGTGTGTTGCAAGCATGTCTTCTAAACAATTCACAAATAGAAAAATAAAAGCAATGGATTGAAATTTACCTTATGGAGAAAGAAGGGTGAGAGTTCGTAAACTTGGGCAGTGAAACCTGTCCCTGCATCCATGATTAACGCCCATAGGTTCTGACATGAAGCAACACCACTAATATATAAGCCATCCTCATTTCCTTTCTCAATGTGCTGGGATAGCCTTGTATCTGATACATTGTAGTGATATCTACAACATAAAACACAATCATTCCTAATGCACAACTCCCTTACATTGATAACTTCAAAAAATGGATAATTCTTAAATCCAAAGTAAGTCAAACATACAATATACAACAAATACACACACACAAGGTTGTAAAACAGATTCCACAAGATGGTATGCGAAGAAGAATCACCCTCTCCACTCTTAATCTCAAGGATGGGGAAATGCGCAATTATCATCCCTGTGACCCCATGGATCAATTTAAAATGCCTAAAATAGAATAATATAAATGACAGAACAAACTTCATGTAACATGGGTGTATACCTTTGTTTCATTGGTCTACGAGCATTGTAAACACTTATCCACTGGGATGCTGGCAAACCTATACGAATCTTCTTTTTGGGTTGGTCATCGTCCTCTTCTTCCATCGCCAACCGGCCTCTCTTGTGACCAATGAGCTTCAGACAAAACAAAATTAGCAATGTCAAGAATCTTTACTACAATCTTTGAACGTATAAAAAAACACAAGTATAAAGGGATAGCAAAATTGATACCTTTTGTGCCCCTTCTGTATTAATAGGTCTAATATCTGGGTTAGGGCCAACAATCCCATCAAATAAAGAAATGTATTTTGCATAGTTAGGCTCTTCATCAAATTTTAAGTTTACAACATGTTCAACAAACTGCTTAAAAGGTAGGGGACTAAAGCAGCATAGGGTCTCTGGAGATGTTCCCATCTTCTTCTTGCAAACCAGAAATCCTTTGTTTTCCCCCTGAGAAAATAATGTTAGACACCAACAATTCTGAACATAAGAATAAAACTTTAAGTTATTTTAATATGTCCAACCTGGAACCCCTGCCAAGGAAGGCGGCCTCGAAGAAGAAAAATCAGTGTATATGCAAGAGATTCCAAGTCATCCCTCCTGCTTGCAGTTCTCCCTAAATGTGCATGCACACTAGCATAGCGGACTGTACCCCTGAAAATATTTTCCATACAAGTTAATATCAATACAAAAAACTGTATAAATAGACGTATAAAGATTTTCTACATGATCTGAATTCAATTATAAACACCTGAAAACATCTGGCCTTTGGTCATATTCCACATGCGAACCTGTTGTACTATCCCTCCACTTAGTAGCTGTAAGCTCAAAATAGCAAAGGAAGTGAGTAAATAAGTACTGCCAAATTACGAAAATATAATAAATAAAAAATTAGTTGACAACTAAATCATACCTAATCCCAGATCTACAAGGAACAATTTTTTCTCATCAGGTGACCCAGGAGCACCAAGCAGAAAATTTTCAGGCTTCACATCCCCATGCACATACCTGCCATATAATGTAGCCATACATTTTGAGGAACATAAATTCAAGCATGATGAAACTTCATATATACGTTATAATGCAGTGAAAGTAAAGGTATATGAACATCATATATAGCTTCACAAGACGTGTCTGGCAAATATTAAATATTCAATGTTTAAAGGAAATAAATGCAAAAATTTATCAAGAGTTTACGTAAATCATGTGTTGAAATTAGTGGTGAAAATTACCCTCGAGAGTGCATTTTTTCCAATATAGATATTGCTTCAATGGCAATACAAGCAACCATTTCAGTGGTCATGCTGGAATTCAGAAAAACACATTAGCACAGCAACTGAAAGTCAAAATCAACTACAAAGAATAAAATTTTATTCATATCTGACATAATTTCAAGGACTTACTGATGATTGCTATTATTCCAAACGTCCCAGAGGCTAGGTCCCAGCATATCCATAACCTGCACAAAGGAAATAATCATCTTTCAAAATAATAGTGGTAATAATGAACATGCACTCAAGAATAAGACTCAACAACATACCATGACATAATAGTCACCCTGCCTGCCCTTGTAGTGTACTTGAGGTACACCGTGACTGCCACCGAGAGTGCTGTATAAATAAGAGGGAGAAAAGAAAAAGATGAATGGCATAACCTAAAAATAGAGGAAAGGAAATAATGGGAAACTACAAAAAGGAGACAGAAAAGCACTCACTTGTACACTTGCCACTCGTAGGGTGGTCCATAGGTACATCCTTTACTAGTTCTATGCTCGAGTTTTAATGCAACCTGATCAATTAGTTAAAAAATGTGGATTTCTGAAATTAAAAACTTAAGTATTTAAACATAAGAAATATGACTTCTCATTCAATACTGAAAGGATACACATACCTCTACAGCTCCAGGTCCAGTTCTCTCATTCAAATTTCCACCAGTACGTCGCCCGACATATACTTGACCAAATCCACCCTTGCCAAGTTTTCTTTCTACTTTATACCAAGGGGAATTACCTACTTGGATCTGGCAGCATAAGAGAACAAAATTAGGATACAAGTATCAGCAGAACAAGTTACCATGCATATATATGCTTCATAATTTACAGGGTTCAATTAGAGCAAAAGAACATTTATAGCAAGGAATTACATTTATTGATATCCACAACCAAAGACAAATATGAGAAAACTAATAGGACAAAAAAAAATTGTAGAACCCTCTGTAGAGACTGCTAAGTGCTAAACAACTTTGTTTTCAATATGCATGCTCTTTTTAATTTAAGAGTGACTTTTCAATATGCTGGTGTTACACAGCAAGCCAAACATGTTTTATGGTTTGCATCCATAATCTCACTCCAACCTTTACTCTAAAATGGAAATACATGTCATTGGACCAAAAGATCATATTATACTATTCCTAGTGCCAAAATCATATCTGTAAGGACATGAAATGTTGACTAATTTTAAGTAGCGCCAGCTATATTTTAGAGTGATAAGTATTGGGTTGGGACATCATCACAAATATGGAACATAGACAAACACACAACAATTACCAACACACTAAATATTCACCATTCATTTTATACTTGAAATAGGATTGTTTCATATGGATAAATAAATTGTATTGGCAGTGGATTATTTCATAGAAAGACTAGGTGGACATGACAGCATGTAAAAACAAAACAGATAAGCAACTGTGCCACTATTAGGGTGTTTGTTTCCGTATCGGACTTGAATGCTACACACATTCTACAGAAGTGATAATATACAGCTTCTGCGTATTTGAAGAAAATCAACATGATTATGTGAGTATAGGACATGTGTCAAAACACAAAGTGTGTGTTAAAAGAAAGCCAAAAGAGAATGTTCAAAACAACAACACACCTAAAACCTGTTTTTCAGAAACCAATAAAAGAATAACATGATATTTCTCATTCCCTGACCAAATTATAGACTAGAAAAAGCAAGGGAAAATAGAAGACTGCTACACTGCACAGAAACCAACATTGTCAACCATGATTTCCACTTCTACATGAACATTTTTACAAAGCTAGATTACAAAATGTCAAGTCAATTTTTAAGAATCAACTCATGATGTAATGATCATATGCTATCTGTAACCAAGCAGTCCAGCTCTCAGAGCCTGTGCTCAACAAGCAAGGCACAATCACAATCACAATCAAGACCTAACAAGAGGGAGGGAAACACGACCACTAATAAACCCTAAACAAAGTTTCAATGATCTAACCCAAAAACTGGCAGTGTCAAAGACAATGATATCCAGATTTTCAAAAATGTCCGTTATAAACCAAAAGACAAAATTCTCATGATGATATCCATCCAATAGTCACAAATAATACAAAGTGAGAATAGAATAAAAAGGATCATACCTTCTCAGGAACCTGAGGAGCATTGGCGTCATCTTCCCCAGCGGCATTAGCCTTATCATTGCTCGGTCCCCCACTGTCACAGCCACCCATCTCTTTCTCCGCAACCTCTTCCCTCTCTGCTCCACCACCGCCAACAACACCTTCCTCCGCTACCCGATTCTCTTCTTCCCTCGCCGCAATAGCTACGTTCTCATTTACCACTGCCACCTGCTCCGGCTGTTGATGCTGGTTATTGGTATTATCCGGCACTGCCGCTGCTGCTGCCGCCGCCGCACGCCGCCGACGAGTCCTCGTCGCAATAGCCTCCTCCTCCACCACAGGACTATGCAGCTGCTGCTGCAGCTTTTGTTGCTGTTGTTGTTGTTCTTGTTGTTGCTGTTTCTCTGCTGCCCGGCCCTTGCGCGCTCCGCTACGCAGTACCGGCATCGTTCATCCTTCAAATCTCATCCTCCTTCGCAAATTCCGACGAAAGAAAGGATATTTGAAATTCTAGAAACGTTTCGATCAGAGCAGAACGACGTGCGAAATTGGCCAAAAACCTCGAAGAAGTTCTCCGAAGGAACCGCGCTGATTTCAGCCGAACCACGAAAACAGAAGAAGGAGCAAAATGTGACTAGGTGAAAACCTTCCACAAACGATCTACACTGTCTAGACTACTAGAATCTGTGTAAAAAGAGAGATCGTCGCGGCCGAATTAGGGTTCCAAAAAATCTTAACGATCACACAGAGAACGAAGAAACCATGGACAAAGATGAGAGAGAGAAATAAAAAAAAAGAGATGAAAACTTTTGAGTACTTGTTCCGACACAGTACACGAGGTTTATTATTTATAATAATGGGAAATTGGTATGTAATGATAATTTATTTGATTTTCTGTTTTGGAATAAAATTGGGTCGGGTTTTCCCAGCCGTCGATTAGGGAAATTTGGACGGTTCGATTTGATTGGAAGAATACTTGATTTTTTTATGAAAATTAAAATGTATTTAAATGGTAAATAATTATTTGAGAGGCGGGAAATTACTGAAAAGTGCTCAAAGTTTGCAATTGACCTCTGAAGCAAGTTTTGCCTTCTGTGTTGCAGCAACTGTGGAGTAACGCTGCAATGCACGGTCGCCCACCGTTCTTGTGGTGGGGATGCTGACATCTCTACCATTCATCTCTTTGATTGTACGGTCTCGTGGGCCCCAAGTCAACTAAACAAGAATCAGATGGCTTTGAAGTTTGACCATGTCATTGGAATTTTCCTTTTTTTAATAAATTAAAAAATAAATAATATAATCCAGAAAGGTTTGGAGTTATAATCATAATTTTTTTTACTGCTATAATCATAATTCTTTAACATATTTTGGACTAGTTTGAATTAATTTTTAAATAATAAGGAAAAATTACCTTAAAAAATGTGTATTCGAAAAATATATTGCAAACAATGGCGACAAAGTAAATCAAACAATATCGTATCGGCGGCTTACTAAAAATAGGATGGGACTAACCCACCTACTAAGAGCAAGTGAATTGGTAAATTAGCGAACTGATCTTTCAAAAAATTAAAAAGAAAATAAACTTAACCCAAATTTAGTTAAAGAATCTAAAATGTTAATAATTTTGACTAAATTAGAATATGAAATTTATCATTCAAAGAATTGACTTAATAAAATAAATTAATACTAATAACATGTGTTTACTTTGAATAACAATAAAAAATTTGAAATAATAAAGAAAATTAACTTCAATAACTGCATATTCAAAAAAACATATTACAAACAGTAAAGTTGTATTTTTTATTGATTGTTTAAGTGGTTTAATTAAATTATAAGATAAATTTAATTTAATTTAATTATTTGTGTGTAGAGGATCAATTATAGAGGATGAGTTCAAAGAATGTGTGTTAAGCGCATTTAATAATTTATTCGAACTCTCCTCCATATGCTTTTCTTATGACAGTTACATAAGAGAAAATTGCATGTGTGACTGGAGAAAAGTTGAAATGTCTTATTTTATTTCCTAAAAATGGAGTTTTGAGTTTCGCTTATGCTTGCAACTAAAGACCGTTTGCTAGATACACCATTCCAACTACCGTTGAATCGAACAAAATTGCAATTCTCATCCAAATTCTTTTTTTAGGAGTTGGGGAATCTAGGCCTAATTTATCAGAATAGGTCTAGTTTGATTTGGCAAGTCGAAGCCTAAAAAACAAATGAAAATTTTAAAAAAATTGATGATTTGATTTTATGTGTATATGTGATTAGTGAATTTTTATTGTTTTGGACTTGAAAGGATGAACTTTAGTTTATGTTTAGAGAGGTGAATGTATATAATAAGATTTAGGTACGAAAAGGATAAATTACAAGAATCATAAATCCTCTTTCAACTCTCAAAAATCTTAAACACAAACAAAAAGTTCATATTCTACTATCTTTCTCTTCAAGAAAACACATTTCTTGAAGAGTTGAGAACTTGATTGTCTTGATCAAAGGAGGTTTTTTTCTCCTCTCTTTAGTGTTTATTGGTTGTCCTTTTGTGTGGTAAGCACTTCTCCTTCTTCTTTTATATTCAATTTTTGTTTTTCACTAGGACATCGATGGGGGTTCCATGGAAAAACATAGTTTTTTAGTTTGAATCTGATTTTGGGTTGATCATGAATATGGATAATGCTCTTGTAGTTTGACTCATTATGTTTCTTTGTGAAAATAAACATTTTCCTCCTCAAGAAGTGATCTTTAAGGTGATATTACATTTATTAAGTAAATAAAATTTATAACATATTAAGGATTTGGAGCACCTAGTTTCGTTTGTATAATCCCGAACGCAAAAGGTAAAAAGGGAGGACTTTCTCGATGATACTCAAAGCAATTGTTACACCCTTGAAGAAGCTCGAAGTTATATCTCTGGAAAAAATAAAGGGCAGTTATTATTCTGTCAAACCCGAGCATACCCACCTGCTTTATCCGACATAATTGACGACACCAAGAAGTGATTTTTGCTTGAACCCGCGTGATGCTCACCCCTTGGAATAGGAAGTTTCACCGAGCATGGTTCTTTATCACTAATTATAATTTGTTTCCTGTATATCATTCACAAGTTATTATTTATTGAATGGGCTAAGATGAGAATTGAGAGTGATAGTTAGTTATATGTGTACATACCTTGTAATTATGTTGATTGTGGTTGGAAGAAACAATGAGGATTTATTTGAATAAATAATGAATTTTTTATATTAAAAATAAACGAAGGTCACTGAATGAGTGTAATAGAATTTGGAAAAGTATTTTTAGTGGTCATTCACAATTTTTCTCGACAATAAAAATGGTTTTTACCAACATTCATTATAATGGCCGATAATGACTTTACTGACCCTAGAAAATTGACCATAATATAATTATCGATATTTGTTTTGGCTATTTTTATTGCTAGTAAAAAGTTACAATAGTTGTTGCCAAAAAGTGATTTTTGATGTAGTCAACAAACCCATTTTGCTTCCTTATCTTCTTTTTTCACTGGCCATGTCCACAATCTTGAAGAATAATTACAACTCTTTTTTTCGAATGAACAAAAAAAATTTGAATTTGAATATTGGAATTTGAAGGAGGAAATTGCCAATATCAAATGCAATGAACAATAGTGATTTAACAAAAAAAGAAAGAGAAAAAATCGGAAAATAAGATAAAATTTGATATTTTTTCTTTCTTTTAGTGTTTCATTTTTGGAACAAAAAATCATCTGACTTAAAGTATGACTTAAATGTTTTTTTTTTTTAAATCACCGAATATCACATTATCCATCACCCATCTATATCTAAATCATATCACATTTTTTTTTTGTACAAATATATATATATATATATATATGTTTCGAATAAAAGTGAAATAGTAGGGAAAAATAAAAATAAAAATGAAAATATAAGAGGAATATAGTAAAAAATATTATTTGAATGGATAGTAATAAGAAGGAAAAAAGTAAGTAAATTTCTTTATACTTGTGTAAATTAATTAATCAAAAATTATTATAATAATTAAAATTTCTCCATTTTTCTCAACATAAATTATGAATGATTTTTTATTTTTGTTATAAAATTAATTATTTTTTAAAAGGCTTAAGAACTTAAGAAGTTGTGAATTGAAATAATATCATTTTAAGTATGATGATGGTTGGCTTTAGAATACTGAAATTGAAAAATTTTGTTTATATAAGGTAAATTGCAAATTTTAATCAAAAGCCCGTCTAGCTCAGTCGGTAGAGCGCAAGGCTCTTAACCTTGTGGTCGTGGGTTCGAGCCCCACGGTGGGCGTAAATTTTTTTTTTATTGATCTTTCTTATTTTAATATTTTTGTCCATGGTATGGTTCTTAATAAACGAATAAGAAAGGCCCATATACGACGAGTCCACGACAGGGCTGGGTTGGATGTCTCACCATCAGTGTGAGCCCATTAAGGACCGTTGCTAAGTTAAAAGATATTACTGATACCTTTTTTTAATATATATTTGAATAATTATCTTAAATAAAAATTATTTTAGGACCTATTTTTCAATGAGAACATTTTTATAATTTTTTCTTTAATAAGGTTGTTTTAATTTCTTCTTCTTAACATTTTATATCTCTTTCCATCTATCCTTTTCATCTTTATTCTAAATTAAATTTTATTTTTTTTTAAAATAAATTATCAATAACTAAAAATCACCTTGTATCACAATTTAATTTAATTTTTATGATATATGTAAAATGTAATTTACATGTTAAAAATATTTATTTATTAAAATTTTCTTTATAATATTATATATTAAAGTATTTATTTATTATGAACTTTAGTTATATAAAAGGAATCAAAATTTAAATTTCTTTTGGCTAAATTAAATTTATTATTTATAAATTACTGAATTTTGACTTACTATTTGCCTACGAGGCCCCAGAACATTGTTCCAAACACCAAGGCTACGACAATAGTTGCAAGAAATCTCACAGCTGTGTATGATGGATTGCGCCAATAGGACCAATGTTGTTTCCATAAGCAAGCCAAGCATTGGATCAAAAGTGACTGAGCGTATTGAGTAGGAAAATGAAGATCTTCTGAACCAGGAATGGGGTTTCCCAGTACTGCTAAAAGTAACTTGTTTCTCCTGAAGAATAGGCATTTGTGTATAATAGTCTAAGCCTTTGTGAAATATAAGTTAAAGTTAATATAAATTCATATCCATGCATATTATCTTACCTACATAGCTCAGAATTTTTGTATATCTCATGAAAATCAACACCTAAGGTAAGTTCTCGTGCTGAAGTTGTGATTTCCAACATCCAAGTTGCCAGGTTAAAACCATCTTTGATTTTACTACACCCCTTCAATGCTCTGGCCAATAGAAAAGAATGAAAAAGAAGAAAATAAAAGCAAAAACCATGTCTACCTACTTAAATAAAATTGATTTCAAGTTGCACCTAACCTCAAAATACTTGACCAATTGACTAGAATGAGGTCCCAATGGCCCAACATACATTTTTTGTCCTCCACGCTTCATTAAGAATAACTAGAATCATATGTAGCATATATTAGATTCAAGCCTAATGGACAGAACTATAAAAAACATATTCAAATATCTTTTCATTTCATTTCTTACCTTATCAAAAGCTTCAAATATATCAATGCTTGGTTGATGGATGGTGCAAACAACTGTTCTTCCTGTGTCAACCGTGTTCTTAACAGTTCTCATAACAATTGCAGCAGCTCTCGCATCTAACCCAGAAGTAGGCTCATCTATGAAAATCATGAATGGATTAGCCACTAATTCAACTGCTATCGTTAGCCTCTTGCGTTGTTCTGTTGAGAGACCATTCACACCAGGCAAACCAACCAATGAGTCCTTCAACGGGTTCAACTCCACGAGTTCCATGACTTCCTCGATGAACAACTAAAACCATATTTTTTTCAGGTCACAAAGCAGAAGCTAAATCCAATTGCATCAGAAGGGATGCATGTCAGTTGGCAATGAGATGGGAAACCAAACACGATCGGTCTCTTAATTTCAAAAGCCAATTCACTTGATTATTGTACTACGAAAACATTAACTTTATAAATTGCTTTGGACCATATTACTTTAAGTAAAAAGAAAAAACCAAAGGGTGTTGTCTTTTGGCTCTTAAGTCTTAAGTTGTAGGTGCTAACTAACCTTTGTAGTGGTAAACGAAGCCATGCAGAGTAAGGACTCAGTGACGGTAATATAAGGAGAATGGATATGGTTCTGCTCACAATAACCAGAAATACGAGCAAATGTTTCTTGCCTTTTGGGGTAGCCAGAAACTTTTATGTTTCCCTCAATATACCCACTAGTTTTCCTTCCAGCTAAAACATCCAACAATGTAGTTTTACCAGCACCACTTACACCCATCAAGGCTGTGAGAACACCAGGCCTAAATGCACGACTAACACTTTTCGAAAGCACCAACCTGTCCTCCGTTACACCTTGATTCTTCATTTCCTACCAATCTCAACAATTAGACTTTAATTTTTTATTTTATGAAATGAAGGTAAATTAGGCTAAAATCCCTATCAGAAACCCAAATATTATTTATAACTTAGAACTGACTTACTTGTGGCATATGAACAGAGTATACTATTTGATCAAATGTGAAACAATATGGTTCAAAAGGAAGAGCCATTCCACTTTTCTTTCCATGACTAGAATTCGCAACAACAATAGCTCTTCCAGAACTTCCTGCATGACAATGAAAAAACTGTTCACCTAAGCACATGCCTAAAATTGAAAATAATGTGCATGCATTGAGTGTTCGTGAGAGATATAAATAAGATATCCCCTTAGGCATACCGCCTTCTGATTCTTCAATTATCGTTGTCTTTGGCTTCTAAAATGCTGCAAAAATAATGTATACTTGCTAATCAAGTTTTTCTTCACTATAAGAATCTTAAATAACCAAACGTGAATTACTCACGATTTAGGTGACTGCACTAGCATAAATGAGGATGTTAAGATTAGGGATGAAAATGGGTTAGGTTACCTATCAAAGGCCTTCGACCTGGTCTATTTAAAGCTTAGTCTGGCCTGACTTGTTTATTAAAAAGGTTAGGATAAGACTTTTTGAAAAATCTTTTTAAATAAAAAAGGTTAGGTTCAAGCTTTAAAGAAAATCTGTTAGGTCTATTAGGCTTGCCTATTTAATATATATATATATATATATATATATTATTGAATGAAACTTACCATGTTTTATTTAGCTTATTTATTTTGTTTATAATATTTTGTTGAATACTGAAAGTGTTATAATTAATTAATTTTAACTTATTTTTTTACGCATAAATTAAAATGGAAGTATTTATCATTATTTAAATTAAATTTTAAAAAATACTATGCAAATTTTCAAAATATCACTAGTTATTAGATTTTCTTTATATAATATTTATTATAAAATAGACTTTAATAGACTCGTAGGCCAAATTAGACTTTTAAATAGGTTAGGCTAAACCTTAAAAAAAAGCCTATAACAGGTAAATAGGTCTGACCAAACTTTATGTTTTGAAATCGGGGCAAGGTTAGCCCTAACCAAACCTGGCCTGACCTGTTTCCACCCCTAGTTAAGGTGGACGGTGTGTCTTAAGACGGAATGGAGAAAAACTATGAGTTTGGTGAAAGGTTAGACTCAATGTTATGTCTATGTTATGGTCCCTTTTTAGTCATTTTCGTCTTCAATTCTCATCTTCTTGTTTTCCCTTTCTTTTCTTTTATCTTTTTTTTTAATCTTATTTCTCCTTTCCTTTCATCTTCCCCTTCCATTTTTTTTTTCAACATCCTCGTATCTATCATTGGGTTTATCTACCACCAACTCTAATTAATTTAGATTAAAGTTATTGTTTATGTTGATGTTAATGTTTATGTTAGCTAGGTAAGTGAATGCCAAAGTGTATATAATGTTGAAAAGGACCATAAATCCAATCAGTGCCCCAATTCCTATCCGATACCAATATGCATGGGTGACGAACCCACGAGACTCCAAATAAGAAATGTAGCCCCACATAAGAAAATAGGCATGGCCTTGATTAGAAATTAAGAAAAGAAAAGAAAAATAATGGCTAACCATAACGTGTTCCAACCCCTTGGCACCTTGCTGAGAATGCCAAGGTTTCCCTCAGTGTCACCAGCATGTACATCATGTTGGCTAATATATGCAGCTGTTTTCTGAGGAACAAACTCGATCGTTCATTCCGTGTCCCTTATAAGACACTTTCCCTGATACCTAGAGGACAAAAGGGCATCTTTATTAAATCAAAACTACCAGTTTCTATAATAGGAGAGTGGAAAAGGAAAAAAATACAAAAATTAAGGGAAATTGCTTTTCACCTTTAGATTTGAATCAAGCCTTCCTGATAAGGCCAAAAAAGGAATGTGGTCTTTCCTGAACTTGGAGGACCCAAAAGTAGTGTCATCCTATGAGGTTTGATGATTCCACTAACATCTTTAAAGATAGTCACATGTTTCTTTTTTCCTTTGAGAATATGGAGAGAAGTAAAGAGACTCTAGAACACCAAATAGAATAATATTGTAAGAGTGTGAAATTAACTCCAGAACAAAAGAAACACAAAATTCTGAGCTAGAATTTACCAAACGTACGTACCTCCACTATATTGTAAGGAAGTTTAGAAAAGTTGGCAAAGCTATACTTTCAATTGTTGGAATATCAATCCCAACTCTGAAAAAGTAAATTAGTAAATACAACATGATAGAGAGCTTAGAGCAGCTCCAGCGGTGAGAGCTTATATGCAGTCCTTAGGGATTTTTTGTGGGCCCTTTAAGAAACGTTCCTTATATTAGATGCGCATCTTAAATTTCAGGTTCATATTTTTGCCAGCTGGATTACTCCAATGGAAAAGAAAAATAAGAAACCGTTCCAGCTCAGATAAGAAACGCGGAAGATACCACCGCTGGAGCTGCTCTTATAATCACACTATGACATTGTTAACTAGTAAGTAAATTAGAATATTACAAAAACAAAACTATAAAAATTTAATAAGAACATAAGGGAGATGGAAAAAGCAAAGAAGCAAGAGCAATGGATGCTTATTAGTTATTCCTTACCTATCAATTCGTTCCTAGAGCTTCAACAGAAACTTCTCATTGTCCTCTTCAACAATGTTGACCAACCAGTTCAACAGCTTCTGTCTTTCTTGAAATCCAAGATCAGCTATATCAATCTCATTGGCGACTCCACGCGCAGTGGTCAACAACCCTTCCTCAAACGGTTGTAAGTAGGGATCGGAGTTTCTCAGGTGCAGCCCATTCAGAGCTTCTTCATAATCTTCACGCCGCTGCGAAGACCTTGTAATATCCTCCTTAAATACCGTTTCTCTAAACTGTAGAACTGCTCGCACGTAAACTATTACTTGCTCTCTCTCTCAATATATATATATATATATATATATATATATATATATATATATATATAATCACTTATTCCCTCATGCCCTCCATCCAAGGTAATTCTAGCTATACAACCTTTGCAACGTCCACAAGCCTTTTTTATTCGTTAAAGCTAATGCAGTGTTATGGTGAGGTGAACACCATAGAACAATGTTATTTCTTGGAGTGATCATATATATATATATATATATATATATATATATATATATATATATCATACACTTACTGAAAAATTCAAGTATTGTATATATAAGTTATTAGTCTGATTTTTTTTAGAAACTATCCCTAATAATGAACTTGCAAAATGAATCTGTTTATTAAAGAGATTCGTTGTTGCTAACTCTATTATTCTTTTCCTATTTCATCTCATCATCTATTATACTTAATTAGTTACTTACACTCTTTTTTTTGGTTTATGAGGCATTTTAGTGTTGGATATCTATGAATTATTTTCTTATTTCTAGCTACTAGAAATGTACAACTAAGAGAAAGGGCTAAAAGAATTAGCGTACTGAAGAAGATGAAAAAAGAACATATAGGTTCTTTCAGATGTATATTAAGCTTTCCTTATTACAATGAAAATGGGGTGGGAAAGCATGTCATTATATTCTTGGATAGGGCATGCACAAACTGGTGTGTTCCGATTACAGTGTATCTGAAAACAAATTTTCTTTTTTAATTTTAAATTCTTTTGCTTATTCTATTCTCACATGTAACTTACATAAGGTCAAAATTAGTTTGATAAATAAGGCACGTGGAAGGCATATTTTATAGTGTTGTGTTATTTATACAACAAATCATACAAAATTTATAAAAGATACTTTTTTTCTTTTTATTTTATCACATTATTTATTAAAACTCATATTATTCTCCATTCTTTGTCTTGTTGTTTAGATTATTGTAAAAAAAATCTCTTTGTAAAAAAAATAGTTATTACTATATATGCGGGTTTTTTAATCTATGTAATTGATGCAGGAAGTTGAAATAGAATAGTGATGTGATCTGCAATTAATAGTAATTAAAGGATAAAAAAGAATTAAAAAATGGTGAACAAATGAAGCTATTATTAATACTATAGAATATAGATGCATGCTATTTTTGTCCTGTTAACAGCGTTTTAATGGACGGGTACCATATGCTACCTAATTTATTAACGACGCTGAAACTAGAGACTGGATGCTGCTTAGGGTTGAAAATTGAATCTTAATAAATATTAATCTCATTTAAGATAATACTCTCCAAACATATAGCGCTGGCAATGCATAGAAAGTAAATCTCTTGTGAGTTTCATTGCTATACTCAGTAAAAATAATAATTATATCATCAACCAATTATGAATAATTCTTAATCTTCCTGTTATATCCTTCTACTATCTTTTATGGTAAATTTTAAATATGTTTAATACTTTCAAGACAATAAATACTTTTATTTTTCATTCAATACTTATCATAAAAGGTCATATGATGATTTGCAGAAGAATATAGTAGGAAGATTTAGCATTACTCACCAATTATATATGTAATAACTGTAAGATAATTAAGATGGGAATAAACTTTTTAAAGATGTGATTGATAAACAATATAAAAAAAAATTTACATCGTTAGTGCATACCAATTAAATTCAAAGAGAAATTTTAAGGGATTAAACCTCTTAAAAAATGATTAAATTTATGTAGTTGAAAAAAGAACTATAGTGATCCAATGTAAGAAGGGCATCGATAGTGTGGAAAATTAGGTAAAAAATAACCTAAATATAATAAAGTCTCACGAGGTGGTCCATTTGCATTATGTTAGCCATATTATACCTATTGTTGGCTTGTTTATTCTTTAGATGTAATTCATTTTGAAATTATTAATTTTAGAAACTAACACAGTGACTGCATAAGTTCAGCAACCGAATTAGATATTGATTTGCATAAATAAAATATTTTAACATTTTAAGTTTATTTTAGTTCAGCAACCGAATTTGTCATCGATACTTTCAGTCGCTAAGTTAGCCCCAATTGATAGGTGCAACCAATATCTCAGCGACAGACTCATTTCTACCAGATACCAGAAATACCAGTCACCATATGGCGACAAAATAAATAGTCGGTTGCTAAATGCTTAGTGACTTGGATTGCAACAGATTCTATTTTGTCACTATTGTGGTTGCTAACAAGGATAGCTACTGAAGATCTCTATTAGAGACCGAATATTATTGCGTTTTCGGGTAGTAGACATTGAAGAAAGAGAATTTGTTACCACCTAAAAACAAACAATAATACACACTTTTGTTATCTTCTAAAAGTCACAAACAGAAAATTATTTTGATCTTTACTCACAATTGTAAGCATTGTTGGTATTAATTTATGAGTTTACTCTAAAAAAACTGTATGGAAGTAATATTTTCCATTTGGCCCCATTTTTTGGTCCAACACCAATTATGGATTTGGTCTCTCAATAGTGAGCTTGGCTCCCTGTACTTATTTTCAGTCAAGGATTTCTATATTGCAAACTATAATTGATGATGTATGTTAGATAGTGCAGTGTAATAATTAATATGATTACTTATTTTCTCGTGAGCGTGAAAGAATAGGATAGAATTAGAAACTTACGCATGCATGCCACTATCTAAGTTTTACCTATATAATACATGGAAGCTGTCTCAACTTCTACTTTTTATTGTTTTTCTTAGATTGGCAAGTATTTAAAATAATTAGTAAGTAATTCAGCAACTGAGAATCGACATGTTGAAATATAATTTTCACACATTCATTCACAAACTTGAATTTGCTCTTCTGAAGCATGTAATACGTACCGAGGTTAGAATTGCTATCTACACTATTGAAATCCACATAATCTACCCTGTACATTTTCACAGGCCTCTTGATCCCCATAGCATTTTTACATTTTTTTTCTAATTATATAAGATGAAGCAGTTGATTAATAATTTATATTATATGTATTACATCCTTAAATTAAGAGTGTTCATGGGTCGGGTTGAGTCAGTTTTGACTAAACTTGTTATCTAATCAAATTAAAATTCTACAAATTGAATTGAGTCAGGTCTGTGTAATCTTTTTGCAAACTTAACCTGATCATAAACAGGTCGAATCAGGTTAATTGAGTTTGAATATTTAAAAAATATTTAAAATTTTTTAAAAATAATTTTTTTAGAACAATAATTTATTTTTTTCCAAATTTTTTTAAGTATATAATGACTAAATGCATATAAAAGAGATCAAATTATGAAAATATTTGACTAATATAATTAATAATTTCAATGATAATACAATATTTTTATTTTAGATAGAAATACATTATGATATTAGCATGTAAAAATATAAACAAAATCAAGATATAGATTAAAACAACTTAAAAAAGAAAAAAATCATGGATGATATAATTTAATTTAATAAACATCTAAAAACTTCTAATATGTTTTATATTTAATAATTAATTTATATATAATAAATTAAATTATATGATATGGATTGGATCATATTAAAAAAAAATAGAATCTAATTCATTTATGATTAGGTCGTAATTGAGTTAGATTGAATTTGACCTAAACACTTTAGAAATTTAATCTAATATAATTGAATTAAATTGAATTAATTTAAATTACGAATTTGTCCATATCCAAAAATACGCCTACTTCAAATAATTGATCAAATTGTTGGTGATAGGCTTTTATGTATACTTTTTGGAGTAGCTTTGACTTTTGATGCCTGCAGCTGCTCAAGTTGAATTGTACAGCATCATGCTAGCAACTTCTTGATCAATCGGTGACTTGGTGTATTTAGTATTTGTTTCTTATTGAAAATAAGCTTCTTACAAGTATTTAGTAAAATATCTATTTTTGATACACACTAAATTAATTTTAAAATAATTTTCTAACTTAATTAATTAAATAAATTATTCTTTTGAAATATTAAATAAAATGAGTGAATTGCCAAATAAAACACGTCCCAAGCCAAAATATCACAAGTATTGTCTCCTCCTATGCCGTTAAATATCACAAGTATTGCCTTGTCCTATGCCATTGCAATAAAAACTATAACCAAAATCTTTTTTTATCTGGCATTAACTTAGAATCATGCACATCCACTCTTTATTAAGATCAGTGTAATTGTATATAAACCAAGATATACTCACTAAATAATAGATATATGAAATTATTAAAATTATTTCTAAACGCATTGAGCAATTTAATGCAAAAGTAAAAATTATAAATACAAGTACCATACTTCAAGTAGGCAACGATATTGCTTATATTTATGATCTTGATGAAGTAATGATGATGAATTAGTCGGATTTGAAGAGGATAATCAGGATACTATAAGCATTACTAATAATTTATAGTTCGTCTTTTAATATAATTTATTTCTTAACTAAGGATTAATCAAAATATTAGAACCTTGAATTATTTAAGTGACACAAACTATTATTATTTATGTTAACTTCTGTTCATTAATAATTTCTCCTATTAATTATACATATGTATGCGAGAATGTGACACACTCTAAATATGTTTTTCATTGCGTGAGAAAGTTGTATCGTGTGCTGTTCAATTACTTACATGGATGGATATTTGAATATTCTAATTGGGCATGTGAAAGGTTCACGAACACGCGCAGACATGTTTATTTTAGGGATTTGAATAGTGGGCAGATAGGAGAAAGCTTAGCATGAAAGAAAATGAGTTCTTCCTATAATTCGGCCCACATCTTTTTCCACAGCTTCTCCACTTTCTACCACCCTTCAAGTCCCATAGATTTTGAACCAATCTTGCGTATAAAAATGACATCCTCTTACGTATTAAATGATTCTACTAATATTATATTAGAGTAAGACAAAGAAATTAAATAATAATAATAATATATGCTTATAAGAAATACTAAAAATTTATTCTCTGACACATTTTTATAAATACACTCTTTATTATTAATTAAAATTTATTGAAAAATATTAAATTTTGTAGATTTTACTGTTTATTTAACAAAATCTACTCATGATTTGATAGTTTCAAATAAATTTTAATCAGAAAACGTGTTAGCTGAGTTCACATGTTGTAGGAAATAAGAATTTATCCTCCGTGTTTGAATCTCATTGATACATGCAACAAAGGTTTTTTCTTCAAGATATGATCTTATTAATTGTTTGAACGATCTATAGAGAACTCAAGTACTCAACTGATCCTCTTCAATCATTCAATATAATATGCCTTTTTGTTAATTATCATATTTTAAATATGCTACTACTAATTAATTTGTAATATATATACCTTTTCAAATTCAAAAGTCATATTTAGAATTGGCCAATACATATAAAATCACCTTCAATTATAAGCTTTTAGGAAAAAAATATTTATTTTAATACCCTTGTTAGTTCAATCATTAAGATTTAATTTGACAATATTTTATGTTCAATCTAAGGATATGTATGATTTTGAAAAAACATGTATTGTCCTTAGTATAAGTAGAATACAGAGCAGTACTTTTAGAATATATAATTTTTTTGTATACTTGAACATATTCTTAGA
>PYAF01002035.1:638775-691530 GCA_007407185.1 Glycine tomentella | reverse complement strand
TTTAGTTACTTTAAAAAAATATATTATTTTTTCTCTGTTTCATATAATTATTACTTATACCTTAATTTGTTTCAGTTTTTATATTTTATTCTTTTACCTTAAATCTTATCTAATTATATAATTTTTTTATTTAAATTAATTGATAGTATTTTCTTATAATTTATTTTTTAATTGTATTTAACAAAAACTACCCACAGTTATTTAATACTATCATGATTTTAATCATAGGTTTAATAAATTAAATGTCAATTTCAATATCAAACCAACTAATTGATCTATTAAAAATTTATTCGTAAATTCTCGATTATGAATATTTTGGTAATTCATGTCGATGTGTATACGTTAACATGACTTAGACCAATCAATCAATTTCAAATAGAAGACAAAACATTCCAAAAAGAACATGAGTGCATGAGTGATAGGTTCAATGTTTCTAAAGGAAATAATAATAAGAGTAAACAATAGTTTCCTTATTTGAAAGATGTAAGTATTGTACTGTTTTTTTTATATATTAAAATATATACTTAAAATTTATTTAATTTAGCATCGTTAAAGAATATTATTGAATAAATTACATTCTACTTTCCCAAAAGATGAGTGTTGCGTTTCTTTTTTCTTTTACGTTGAAATATATAGTTAAGTCCATTTAATTTAATATTGTTAGTATATATAATATTTTTTTATACATATGCTAAATAAATTTAGCGTTCTAGTGGTTCTTATATATGGTGGTATAAATGCATATGCCAATGAGTTTAAACTCTACTTTTAATTTTTAAATCTTATTTTTGAGCGCTACTCTACTAGCATGTCGAATGACACATTCTCTAACATATCACAATTTTATTTTATGGGCTTGTTTAACTTCAAATAAATATATGTTAAAAAACTTTATCACATCTTATTGGTGAAATTATTAATATTTACAACCAATCATCTTAAACTACTTAAAAGAGTTACACGAATGACGTGTGATGGTACTGTTTAATCTTTTTTTATAGTATGAATTAGATAATCCTTTAATTTTATATTAGCTTAAAAGTTTGAGGATTTGAATTAAACAATTAAAATTACATAAATTAAAATTAGAATTAACTAAGTTTTTAGTTACTAGATTTTTTTTAATTTGATTTTTAGTTCCTAAGTTTGATAGGACAAGATCTTCCAATTTTTTTTATTAAGTTTTTAGTTCCTAAATTTTTATTTGACAAATCAAGATTTTTAAACTTTTTAAAATTTCAGTTTTTTAGTTCATAAAAAGTTGAGTGATCAAAATTCAAACTTTTGTTTAGAGACTAAAAATCGAATTTTGAAAAGTTAAGAAATTTTGACCCATCAAATTTTTATTTAAGAACTAAAAATTGAATTTTAATAAATTTTAGAGACTAAAAACATTTATCTTATTTTTTCTCTAATTTAAATCACTAGAAAAATTTGTGATTGCATAAATCGCCCAAACTTACAATCATACGTCATCAGAGATTATTTACGAAAAAATGAATAAATAGAGGCTCCATAAACAAGAGTTATCCCATTTTATGTACATTAATTTAGTAAACTTAAAACCAAATTACACTAATTTGGTGAGTAAATAACCTTCAGAAGGACTACTAATCCCGTTGTCCCTTCTGATTATTTTTTAATTTTTTCTTACTTGAATGTTTTAGTTTAAAGTAATTGGTGTTTCTTTGTTTGGAGTCTCCTCTAGAACATTAAATCATAATTATTCATTACGCTAGCCTGTTAACATAATTAACATTTTGGGTTGAACTTGAACCCTAGCTAAACAAATTATGTTTCAATTAATGCAAGCAGCAAAATTTGAGAACCGAGAAGAACATAATCGAATCAGCTTTAACAAAGGTGCGCAGATGTATAAAGCATGGCTGCGTTAAGCTTTTAAGAAGTAATGCGGGTGCTTCGTTTTTCGTCATGTGGAATATAATTTTATTCACGGTCAATTAACTTCATAAACTTTAATGGCATCCCATGCTTTTTCCGTAGTTTTAATAAAGGGAGAGCAAGCTAGCTAGTAATCACGTTTGAAACAGAACAACAAAGTCTAAATATATAGAATCCCTTTAGAGATGAATAAGACTATGCATATGCAATGGTTAATTAATCATATTGATTAGGTTCTTAACAAACTAGTGACGAATTTCACTTTGATTTTTTAGTTTAATTTTTTTAAGGGAGTTTGATTTTATATATGCACTCCGTATGTTGTACACTATTATTTATTAATAAAAACTACTAGTTATATAATTATTATAAAAATTAATAAATTTATCGTATAAATTAGTACATAGACTAATTATTTTATATATAAAAAAACAAACCACAGCCTTTTAAATTCTCACATCCTCTATTGAAATGTAGTACTATTGAAAATTAGTAAGATAAAAGTTTCATGAGAAGTCTTTTTTCAAAAATTCATACCAATTATTGGTATTCTCAACTTCAAGTTTCTGGAAATCTTTAAAAAATGACCCTGCCAATAAATATCCTTTAAAGTGTTTTATATGGGTTTAAACTTTTGAAATGTGAAAGCTAATTGATAGACGAGTTAATTAAAAACTTACTAATTAATAAGCTTTTAAAAACATACTAAATGACTATCAACACGTACCTAATAACCCTTGTTTGCATGTTTGTTTTTTAAACTTACTAATTAATTAAAGTTCTAAATCAAGAAGTCATGGAAATACAAATGATTTGGTAGCCTAATTGAAATTTGTCAATAAAAAATACATAACTGAAATGTGAATTGATTATACGTGAAATAAAAAAGTCAAAGGTAATCCGTTCTGAAAGCGACACACATGTTTCCGAATCCCGGATATCGTATTTAGGCAGTGCAAAAATAATAAAATTAGTTTTTTTATTTAGCTTTTTCAGTTTTTACTTACTTTTTAATTTTTATACGAAAATAAAAATCATCTTCTTTTTCTTATGTATTTTTCATTCATTAATAAATATAATTAAAATGGTAAAAAAAAAAAAGCTCATTGTATGAATAATATTATATATCATTTGCGAGTTTTACTTTTACCAACGATTCACCTAGCTAAACTAAACATTAAGCTTTACAAGTCTTTCGTTGTTGACAGCTTTCATAGTGAATAAACTAATTAGTTGAAACAATACTAGCTTGGTAGGTTTGAATGTTCCATCTTCCCCGCCATAAACAGCAACTCAGGTATCCAGCTTTCATCTATAGTTATTATTGACTGATGAAATCAACATTTTTATTTGGACTTTTTTTTCTAATATTAATGATATGATGCATGCATGAAAATAATTCTTAATTAACTAGATCTAATAATATATAGTCTGACACTGTTCTTTAATTTCAAATCATTAACTAATGTTATACTATACACGTTAATTCTTTCACTGATGATGATCAATTAATCATATGTATTTCAGTCCTCCAAGAGAATTATTATTTGTCAAAAAGATGACAAGGTCTACTGATTAAAGTAATTGATAGAGCTAATGGTCAGAACTAAGAATGTAAAATACAACAATGATTATTTCTGCAACTTTTTGGTCAAAATACAACAATTATTATTTCGTGTCATTTCTGATCGCAAATTAAAGAACTTTAATTAATTTAATCTGATCCAGCTGACATATATATTTACATAATTTGTTTGAATTGCCGTATACATACATTATACACATGCAACCCAGAAGCCAGAAACCCTACCAATCTCATCCAGTTGGTAAATGGTTAATCATATATATAAAAGATGAAAATTAACTTCTTTCAGATGATACTATATATTATGATATTTAATTAACACGTTCTTTTTCTAACTGCTATGGCTTAATTAATTTATCACTACTAAATCAAAGGATTGATTTTAATCCTTTGTATATTATAACTACATGACTTGTATCTTATCTGTTATATCACGGGTATATACGGTACAGAGATGGAAAGATGAAAATAATTATTTGGTATAACAGCGCCAATGTTGACACTTGTACTATATAGAAATAACTAGCTTAATTAAGCAGCAGAGAAAAGTGGTGTCTTATAAAACTTATAAAGTCGTTAAATGCCAAAAACAAAAGCAAAAGCAAAAGAGGGAGCAAAAGAAGGCAAAAGTTGTGAAAGGCAGCAATATTTTGGAGAGGGGGCCAGCTATAGTTTCACTTTGACATTAGTGGAATCATATGAAGACAATGTAGTGGTGGTCTCGCTGTTAAAGCCATTTTAACTTTAAACCAAATCAGCCTCACCAATTACATATACAATCAAATTAATGCCTAGGGTAGTCCAAATATGTAGTCATGATTTTGGCACAAATACACACCACAATAATTTGTCACCAAATGTGGTGATTATACATTTGGAGTACTGTGCTGTATATAGTACGACAGGCAAATAATTAATTCTATTAAGTAAAACAATAAATACTAACTTGTTGAAAAGTCTAAAAGCAAAGTGGGAGACAATACAAAACAAAGATCCAAACGAATGAAAATTAATGTGTGAGGAGAAGAAGAGGAAAAAAAAAAAAGCTTGATTATATATAAACAATCATGCGAGCCGAATATGCTAATGCTACACTATCATTAGCAAATGCGAAGATTCATTATTCTTTGAGTTTGAGTACAAGAGGGTGTACGGTTGATCAACAGAGTACCTCCATGAGGAAGATTCCATTAATGATTAATCGCTCCCCAGTAAGTTAGGGATAGTGTAATTTCTATATATTAACAAAGAAAGATAAACACATGCCCATGACCATGTTTAAAGCCATTTATTAGACACGTCCGAATTTTATTTTTTCAATTCTTTAAGTTGTTAACATATACTATAAGCTAGCTCCTTCAAAAACGTCGACACATAATTTTAAAAACAAAATAATTAAATTAAATTGAAGAAAAACAGATGTTGAGTTAATTAATTACTCGTTAAATTCTTTTTTTTATTGTTCATATATAAGAAACAACCACTACTAGACTTACAAAATTCCTGAATGCAACTAAATAACATGCATCCTGTCCTAAGTCCACACAAATTATCATTAAAAGACAAAAATATATCCAAAACTGCTCATTAGGTTAATTACGTTAACAATGATCATAATTAACGTTATGAAGAAAGAAACTCAATTCTGCTTCCTCAACTCTTTGTAGAATCTCTTTATGAACTCTTCCGCAGCCTTGTCCACTTGGTTGTCCTTGTCATCCTCGGACTCACGAAGTGGGAACGGAGAGTCCGTCACCCTGATCAACTGCCTCACCATAGGGCTGCGTCCGAACCCGGAAAGCGTGCCGGCCGCAGCCGGCGACGCCTCCACAAAGGCCTCATTGTTCAGCATCTCCAACACGCCCTTAACGGCATTAACGGTCACCGCATCATCGTCAAGGGTGGGCGGCGCGTGAGCGCACGTGAAGAAGGGGTTGTGGCGGTGGCGCTTGTTGTTGTTGCTGCCAATGGCGGCGGCGAAGAAGTTGTTGGGTGTGTTGCTGCAGCTGAACTCGTACTCCCTGGCGGCTGAGAATTGGAGGTTGTTGCCGGAGACAACGTGGTTGTGGTGGTGGTGGAACATGAAGTTGGCGATGGCTTTGCCGGGGCGTTTGAGCATCATGTTGTTGAGGTGCATCATTAGCTTACCCTTTGATATGCCTTTCCTCAACATGAAGAAGGCCACACGTATTATGCTCAACACTTTCTTTGCCATTACTGGTGTATTGCTTTCCATTTCTATTTGTTTTAGGTTATTTCGAATTTTAGAGAGAGAGAGAGAGAGATTTTTCTGATTTGAGAGAGAGAGCTAGAGAGAAGATGGAATGGGTTGAAGGGAAAGAGAGGACAAGGGGGCATATATATATATGTGTGTGTGATAGTAGTGGGGAAAACGAGGGGATGAAAAATGTGTTGGTTTTGCATTTGAATCTACCTACCCTAGAATATTAACATTGGGTGCATAGATATTTTTCATTTATTATTATTAATTTAATTTGGTTCTACTTTTTATTGTGTATGTTTTCCTTAACCGACCATTATTGGTGGGAGGCGCTGCCTTAAGGTAGTGAGTTGAACCACACATGAGACTCTGTAAACTTCTCATGTGAGTTTGAAAATTTGCGGTTTTGAGAACTACGGATAATGAAATGAAATCTTAAAGGAATCCTTGTGTTTGAATCAATCAATTAATTGAAATGAAAATTTGTTATAATTTTTTAAGTCCTTAATTAATCAGTATCCTAATGATACTTTTTAATATTTCCCATATATACATCGTTGAATAAAAAAAAATTATGTTTCCCTTAGTGTTAGTGCTCATGAATGCTATGAATCCTTTTCACCAAATTATAATAAGGATGCGAATTACAACAACCTTAGTCCTTGTTTAGTATAATGGGAAAAAAAAAAGGAAAATAGAGAAGGAGAATGTGAGTGGAAATTAATACTATTTTCCACTTGTTTAGTAAACTTAAAATTGAACTGAAATTTTTAAAATTAACGTGAGTTTACTATACTGGATTTCTCCTCCAATATATGAAGAAAATAAGATAAATGAACAGGACACTTATGTTCTTATCTATATTTCTCGTTAATAAAAATAGTTTCTCTTCTTTTATTTTTTATCTACTAAATAACTTTACTTTAAATATTTCTATTATATTTTTATTCTATTTCAGTTCAACTAAATAATTTTAACTTCATTCTATTTCTCCTTTATTATCAGTGACAATTTATTTAAATTTGTCACAATTTAAATAGAGACGAGCTGTGACGATGATTTAAACATCATCACAAAATTGTCATAATGACAACTTTGACAGCTTATATAATGACAATTATATATTATTGTCATTGTTTATTAAAAAAAATTGTTACTGAGACAAGTTAAAGACGTTGATAAAACTTGATCACTGATATATGAGATGACTCATATTTATTTATGCAAGGCATGTACATATATAGAAGGTATGAGAGGAGGTCTCCGCCTCTGTACAATAGGGAAAATGTTTTTAGAATATTAAGAGTGGGATGATAAAAGGTTGTTGTATACTTGTATTTAAGTTTAGAATGTATTTTGTAGATGTACGTATATGAAAAAAATAATTGTTTAACATGTCAATATTTTTATGTTCAAATAATGAAACTGAAACAACAATTGGCTTGTAAACTGCAGAAACAAAGAATTGCAAGAGGAAGTTGATTATAGCAAGTGGTGATGACTGATGATGCTTATAAGCTGTTCTTAGCCTTTATTAACTCGATTCATTCGTCCGTTGTTTTGGTGCTTCCAAAGTTCCACCAATTAATGCGGTCTAAGTTGCTTTATGAGCTGTGGCTCACCCCCGTTTTTCTCGCCCAAATGGAACTCTAATTCTATCATGAAATTTTATAATTAAGTTTCGTGAAGGATAACCTTCTTATTTTAAATAATGTTAAGAATTCTTTTACATATTGAGGTTATCTCCCTACTAATTAAGCAATACATGTTACATATTGAATAAACAAATTACAAAAATATGGTAAAGACAATTGCCTCTTGCGTTTGGTAATTAATAGTTAATAATACTAAAAATGGAAGAAAAAACTAGTTAAAACGATACATCATTCATTTCAGATCAAGCCTCAAGTAAACTTTATTCAATTTTATGATTAATTGCAGAATACATATATCTCACAAAAATTACAGAAAAAACCACTGAACAAAAACAAAGAAGCTGAACCCTCTCTAGTTAAGGAAATGCAAACAAGATCCCAGAAGAAACCACCCTTGAAGAAGGAGTGGAAAGGCTACTAACCAAAAAAACCTCAGAAGTCAACTTCGGTCTTCTTTGACATAAGGCCATCATTATTTTATCCCGAAAGACAGCAATGGAAGCATTTGTAAATTAGCAGATGAACAAGATGCATGTGGGGTTCTTAATACTTACAGTAGAATATTCAGTGGATCCATGTCCTAGCTAGTGTAGTCAGCCGATAAAAATTAAGGAAACAGCTAACTAATTAAGGATACAAAAACCATGTTCTTAATTTACATTAGTTAAATTAAACACGAAAAAAGTTTGCATGACTTGTAGTACTAAAGTAACATTATTAATTGGCTATTTTGATATCATTGATCTCTCTTATGATTGCTGGAATGCAACTTGAGCTACGAGCAATCCCTCCTTTCTTTGCCCCTCCTTTGTCCCTAGGGCTAATAGACTTAGCCCTTCCACCATCTAGGGTGTTCTTTTTCAGCATCTCTTTCATGGCTTGTGCTTGGAACAGAACCGGGAAAGCCCTACCATATTTGTTGAACCTAACACATGCACTCATGTGTGCACTTACGGCTTCTTCCTTTTTCCCTCCATTTTTCTCCAACTCTTCCTTCACAGCCTCAGCACACAATCCACACACCCACTTCCCGTCGAACTTCTCACGCACACGGTCTATGTACTCCGGTGTGCACTCCTCGCACATGCCACAGCACTCACACTTCGCATTCTCAACCTCAGATATTGCTGGCAGCTTCAAATCATCGATCTCTTCCTTGGCCAGCTCGAAAGAGATGTCTGAGACCGTCCGTTGAAGGTTCTCAGATGAAAGCTTTGGTGGCTTTGACATGTTGCTTTTCCTAGAGAAAGACTCTCCATGTGGTGCCATATCTAGATCAATAAGAAGGATATATATATATATATATGTGTTAGAACACTAACTTGATTCTTGCAAAATGGGGTTTCAGTTAATTATTAAGAGTGTTGTGTTGGAAACAGCAATACACTATATGGAAAGACTTGAAGAAGGAAGGAGCAAAGCTATTTATAATGTATAGTTCTACTTAATTGGTTTTAAGCGTTGTGAACATGGATGGATCTACGAAACTCATGTGTCAGTTTTCCATAGTCGTGAACTTGCTAGACTTTTCACGAAAGATTTAATGAGAAATGGCTTGTGTAGCTTTTCGAAATTTTGAAATAAATGTGGATCTAATATGAAAGATTTGTGTCCTAGCTTCTTTTGTTGTTATCTATATATATTACTTGTGTACTTCCGTGCTTGGTAGTTGTGTTTTAAAAAAAAAGGAGGTTAAGACACATGCTGCATCGCAATAGCTTCACCTGCTGCATGGATGTTTTCTTTGAGAAAGAGATTGGAAAATAATTAACCTCCACTCCGTTTTTGGGTGGAAGATATATCATCTTGATTCAATAAAATTATATAGGAATTTATATAATACTTTTTTTTTGTCAATTTCTTTCTGTTTTATCGTTATTTAGTTTATTAATTTCACATTTCATTTTCTTCTCTTCATATTTAGAGTTGATAATCAAACCTAAATCGAATTACTATTCATATATAAAAATTATTTACAACGGGTAAGATATATTTGCCCATTAATTAAACGAGTCTGAGTCCAGTTATATATGCACAGCAGTTACTCATAAAATTTAAATGTAATTAAGTATGGGAATGGGCATTATACAGTACCTTTCTCAAACCTTAAAATCTCTCTTTTATGTGCATTATAATTTGTAATGCATGTGTGTTGTATTTTTATTTATTTATACGTTGTTTGTAATTATAATCATGTTGCAAGGCAGCAACATACTTTATTTTCCCTTCTCTAAATAATGTTTCTTTCTCCTTTCTAGTAATTTCACAACAACAAGTTATATACATGTACTATACGTACACGCATAGAGGGAGTAAGAGATAAATATAGAAGAGGGATTTAACTTACACCAATGTGAATTACGTACATTTCCTCTTATACTATTCAGTAACTTTTATTGGATATCAACTCAAAATTAATCATTGGATTAAAAGTTCCTATACCATATAGATTATGTACACATTTTTAATTTGACCAATCCAAAAATATTTGAAACTCTATTTATTTATGTATAGAAAAATTAACATAATATATACTTTTAAAATATATGTATAATTTTTTTTATCATATATATATATATATATATATATATATACACTAATCAATACAATGACACATTTAAGATTTTTTTTTTTAAAAAAAATGAAAATTTTCCATCCAGTGTTGAATAATTTTACTCCTTTTTTACTCATATTTAAAAAAACATTTCGTATTTCAAAATAAAGCAATGTGGTTAATTTAATTTTAAAATTGTATGAAATTTTATAATACATCCATTTTATGAGGGTTTTAAATCTAATGGTTAAATTCATAATTTTTTTTTTGTTAAAAGTTGTTAAAGGTGACACATGTGATCAATTGATCTAGGAATAAATCTTAGACATTCACTCTGCTTAAAAACATTTTATAGATCGAATATATATGGAGTAAAAAAATTAATTATTAAAATTATATATATGATATTATCATATTGATCATATATACATATTAAACTTTAGATAAATTAAGCATTCATATATAACTTTAGAAAAAGTCTACACATTCATAATTCATAAAATTTAAAAATATTAGGTATCCATATATTAACCAATTTAATTTTAAATTCTATGGATGTGTAGACTTTTTCCCTGTTTATTTTTGTGTTAGAAAATCTATTCTTACGTTTTCAATGAAAAACACTCGTTTCAATGTAATTTTATGTCTGCGATTAAAACATGCATCCTAATTATGTTTAACAATTTAAATAAATTCTACATATATACCTTTAAAACAAACAAACCTACCCTACTTAACAAAACTTTGAATTTAACTAATGGCCAAGCTTGGCTATGTTGAGAACATTTAACTAAAATTTTATATTAATAAAAAACTGTTAAAAAATAATTTAATATACCTAGCTACTCCTCAATTATATATATATATATATATATATATATATATATATATATAATTTCTTTAAGTTACCGGCCCCTCACATGTTACATCCCACCTTTTTATAATAAGGAAGAGGAAAGAGAAACTTATATTAGGGTAAGAGTGAGAACCAATCATACAAGCAAGCATGCATAAGGTAAAATGAGCTGTGAAAAAAGAAATAGTGTAGACTGTAGATAAAGTGTATACGAGAAAATTTTTGCTTATGCTAGACAGTTTTCTTTTCTACGATATATATTACTAATTATATTGGTCATTCGTTAGGTAAAAAGTACAAAATTGAATACTTTATTGATGTCATGTAATTGGTTTGAGTCAATGAATCTTAAAAGTTAAGTTTGACATAATTAGAGCAAAATCGTAATATTCATGTTCGGTTTACATATGAATGTGGTAAACTATACACACTTTTTTTTTTGAGAAACTCCCCTTTTGGTTAGAATGATAATTAGCTAGTTATCGGTATATTCATTCATTTATAATTCATGGTAGTGAATAAGTTTCTTTACATTTCTAAAAAGTTCTTCCTTTTAGCAATCGATGAGATGTGGTCCAATACCTAGTGAGCACCAATACAACTTGTGGGGTATTCACATGCTAGCATAGTGAAACCATATGTATATATACTTTGCTTCGGCCTTCTTCTTTTGTGGTATAGTTATTTACTCGAAAAAGAAGCTAGGAAAGGAACGAGCTAGATATACGAGACCTTTCCTCCACATACATGAACTTTTATTTCACGAGGAGTGAAGAACCATAAAAAGGTAGAAGGAAAGTAGTTGAAGATAGTTGCATGAAAGATACTAATTAAATAAAGTTGAAGCCTCTTACATACGGGTACCTCTTGCTATAAAGGATACTGAGTTGCGGTAAGGACCTGCAAATAAAGAGGATAAAGATATGTAACGTATACATCTGTCAGTGCTAAAGCATTGAATATGTACTATATATATATGTGTGTGTGTGTGTGTGACGAAGAGAATCATCCATCCACACATTGTTAATAATGAGTTTATTATTATTATACCTAAGTAGATAAATAATTCTACATAAATTCAGTCATGTTAAAGATGTGTTTGGGAGTTATGTTTCAGTGAGAAACAGAAAAGACCATATTTTAAATAAAAAAAATTATAAAAAATGAATAAAAGACGAGAACTATGACAATCTACTATTTTATTTCTTTCATTTTAAAACAATAACAAATTATAGAATATCTATTAGAAATGAAACCCTTAAGAAACAAAAGGTAAATACATGAGTTTTGGCAAAGAGGAACAGGTGTAGTTTAATAGCCTCTCATTTTATATAGTAAAAACATAAAATTTGATTTAGGGGAAATGATGTGTGCTTTTCCTTTTCTACGGCTCAGGTGCTGTGAGGCATACCATTTTCATTTTTCATCTCAATATAGTATATATCAGAAGTAAATCCCATTCAGGACAACAGTTATTACGAGATGTCGACTCAATCACATTCATAATTTCGAAGCTCAATTACCCCCGTCATGTAACTAAAACTTGTTAAGAAATTAAAGTGAAAAATAATTACTGGGAAAATGATAGAACGTAAAAGAAATTGTTGTCTGTACAACTTTTCCATCCCAATAAAAAATTATACTTTAAGCTCCTTAAATAATATCCATAGGACAAATTGTCTTTGTATATACACACCAGATACGGAGTACAATTTTTTATAACCTTTAAAGCTACACCAGAAATTATTGATTTCCGTTGTCCTGGACCACTTCTCTTGAGAAGAAACATCTACCATTGTTGACACGTAAGGTGCTTAATGCACAGATTAATGCGCAACTCTACCCTACAAGATGCATCATTCTTGCATTTAGATTTATTCATCTCTGTCCATCCAAGTTATATTCTCCTGAGACGAAAAGGACCTGACAGGAACTGCCTCACATCCATTCGTCTTTCTATTTAACAAACAAAATGCTTAGTAGTAAACAAGCCTACCTTGCCTTCTCAAAAGGACGGCCAACTTCTTAATCAACACAATTATCCGTCTCACTTATCGTTTTGTTTGATTCTGAGAACCCAGTTTGTTTGATACTTGTAAATTATGCATAGCCCAACATTATAGAAAGAAATAAATCCTCTCATTGTCACACGACATAAATATATGACAACGCTTTGGAAATTAAGGTTGATCAACCAATTTTCTACCTTCAGAGCATTATAAAAAATCCATCCCACATTAGAAGGTGCAACACGTCTTAAGATTGCATTAAAAATTAGCTGGAGGTTGAACAAGGAAACAAGTTACATAAGCTAATAACACATAAATAGTCATTTAAAGTGCAATCCAAGTATTTACTGCAAATACAGTAAACCACCAACCAACAAAGCACACAAGTGTCTTAGAGTAAATCTTTATCTACCACTTAGATACAATAAGCCCAAGTGTACTCAGAACAAGACGTCAAACAAAAGACCAGTTCACAAACATAAAGCAAATACAATGAGGATTCTCTTCTTCATTCAGCACCTTCCAAGCAACAACTCTTTCATATGAGACGGGTCGCCCCATGCTTGAAAGACATATGCCACCTTGAAGACATGCAAAACCCTATCAAAAGAGGAGAAATTAATAGAAACCATCAGTTCTGTTGACAGTATACCCCAACACAGAGGGGGAAAAAAGAACAAGTTCAGCCTCTGCAAAAATAATTTACCACATGAAGCATAATCCGAGATGCAGAATAATTATACAACACATACAAGAAATGTGTATGCCATACTTAATAGTAAAAAAATAGGATTAAGTTTTTTGTTCCTCAACCTTTTCATATTATAGTTTTTAGTCCCTCAAAATATTTTTGGCAACTTTAAGTCCTTCATTAATTTTTTGTCATCATTTTTACTTTTTCTAAAACTTGTTGTCCATTTTTAGTCCCTCATTTAATTTTATTGCTAAAAAATAGTCCCAAATATAAAATAAACAAGGTACTAAAAATTGCCAAAACAAGGACTAATATTGAGCAATAAAAATAAACAAGGGGACTAAAATTGTTGACAGAAAATTAACAAAGGACTAAAAGTTGTATAAAATATTTAGAAGGAATAAAAATTGGAATCTAGAAAAGTGGAGGGACTAAAAACTTAATTAAGCCAAAAAAACAACATTCAATAGCAAGCCTTTATGGAAGTGGAATACATGCTTTAATACAAAAAAAAAAAAAAAAAAAAAAGTAGACCTGTTGGATAATCTGTGGAAACTCTGAAAAGAGAATTTTTCGTCCATGATCATCAAATATTTTCTCTAAAGTGATATCTTGTAATGCAACTAGGGTGGTCTCTAGCATGTCAAGCCCAGCCTGGTTCGAGAAAGTGAACACTGGCAATGCCTGCATAAACAAAAGTTAAAAGAATGTGCCCTCAAACAAGATAGAATACCATGATTATAGTTAGAGTTGAAACTGTTTTCAAGCAATTTCCACTGTTAGAACAAAATAATACAAGTACAGAATAACATGTCATCCATCTGTGTTATAAAACTTATATTGCAATGTAGTTTGAAAAGAATAAATAATAGACTTGAAACACTGACAAGTGACAAGTAAAGCTCCTTGCAGAATACTAAATAGAAATGGGTCTATAGTTGAGGTGGGGGCAAATTTTGCTTGGACCAGGTCAGTGCAAATTTAACTTGGGCCAGCATAATACAAATTCATCTCACATATTTTACTAGGCTACTCAGGCTATGGCCCATGTTGATACAATGATAGATACCCTCTATTTCAGAGTACAACCTTTTGTTAAAACCTTTTTAGGTTAGAGAATTTGAATTGCGCTATGGACAGAGAAAGTACACAAAATAGATACATGAGCTATGAAATAGAATTAAATTTCAAGCATACCTTTAGAGTGCAGCACAATATTGCATCTGTGTGATGCCACAAGGACTTGAGCAAAGATTCATTTCCCTCGTTGTTAGATTTAAGTAGCTCCGCACCCAAGTAGCACCTACAAAACTAAAATAGTCATACCATAGCTCTGTATTTAAAATATCAGTTTTGGCAACCTATCCATGGCATTGAAAAAGGAGGTAAATAACAATTACAGTAACTTCTTTGAGTTCTCCGCTGGAACTTACAAATTAGAAGTAAGAAGTAGGTGCACAAAACTGATCTGCTTATGCCTCCATAAAACTGTATTTGCTAACATTGGGTCCAAGTCATTTTTAACAATCTCTTCTCTATAAAGGTAAAACTCCTCCAATTAGCTTTCTATTGAAGGTCTGTTTTTTTTTTTTTTTTTTTTTTTTTTTTTTTTTTTTTTTTTTTTTTTTTTTTTTTTTTTTTTTTTTTTTTTTTTTTTTTTTTTTTTTTGGCTTTTTTTTGGCTTTTTTACTTGTTAAAAAAATATTTTTATTTTCAAGACCTTAAAAAATTGTTTGGGCTAATTTTTCCTTTTAAGGAGAAGACAAGCCCAAAAAGGCTGAAGTGAACACTACATTAGAAATAAACCCTATGTTCCATTATAGGTTGAACCAAAGCAACATGATTTTCTTAACAGCATTTTAAAAATAATATAAAAATAGGGAGGGAACTTCTGGATCACAAATTTGAGTACTGTGAATTCATAAAAGACAAAAAAAATGTCAATCTAATTTTGAATTTTAGATCGAAGTCTCTCGGTTAATCCTTGTCAGAGTATTTGATAAATGATGAGACCAGATTTTACAAGATATGAGAATTTGCATGACTTCCAGTGCCAACCAGTTAGGAACTTAGAACTAATAAACTACTTCAAAACTTGGGGCCATGCTGCCTATACATCTATTTAAAGAACTCAGCATCTGTGCTGGTAAGATTATTCTCTTCTGATATGCAAACATAAAGGAGGTGGAATTTGTTTGGAAGACAAGAACTGACAATCAGGAAAGAGGAAATTTCACTCTGCATTCAACTCACCAAACCTATCATTAACTTAGTTTCTTTATTTAATGAGACAGCATATTAAATTTGGCTCTCATAAAAATCAAGAATAACATTGGTATCACACAGGGTAAAATACATTGCATGAGCCTGGGTCTGAGCCTCAGTATGCAAAGACAGTAAATTTTACAAACCTATAACTGTTGCAGATCCAATGGGCAAGGGTTTGCGCTTCAGGAGTACCCAATGGTGACCTAAGCCCTGCATGTGAACTCAAATGAGAAGGAGAAAGTGCTAATGCCACCCTTTGGACTGATGATATAATGCTCCGAACATATTGACGTGCCATAGATGCTACATGCTCTTGCATATGGCTTTCAAATGCAAATTCAAATGCTATTGTCATCACAGATCTCATACAGCTGGAATTAGCACATCCATTTGAAGCTCGGTTTCCACTGGGACCAACGTCAAGGGCAGACGCAAGGTCAAGTGTGCGATTGGGGCTGGAAGCTTCCTGCAAAAATTGCATAGCAATAATTAAAAGATTCTTGTCGGAAAAAATACAAACAAATAAGCTGGTTAAACAATGTATGACGCAAACCTTTCCAGATTCAAGAGGAATGATGCGAAATCCAGAAGGTAGGAGGGGGGCATCATCAGCAAACGAAGCATCAATTGGAGCAGATATAAGTTCAGCACAGGTGCCAACAGCATTCTCATCCATTCCACTGCAGAGCTACCAAAACAACAACAAATGAATGATAAGAAAGAAAGTTACGAAGGTGTCCTAGAAATCATTAGAATGCTCTGAACAGAAAGTTCACCATTCTAAAAGCAAGAGTCCAACGAATAATGAAGTAAACTAGCAAGCTATGCATTCAAGAGGCTTGAGGATATAATATTTTCCCCCTCATCATAGATCAAAGAAAGAAGAAAGTGAGCACCGCGAATTCAGATAAGTATTCCATGTTTCAAGCAAGCAAGCATATTTTTTTATCGGGAGTATAAGTTTTTCATGATAAACCCCTAAACTAGTTCAAAACATAGAGATAGGACAAAAAAGTAAGAACGCTAAGAGACCTGAACCAAATTCCATGAGTGTTATGACTAAGTGTATCAAAACATGCTTTCTACATATTAGTGCTATATACATAAATCAGAAAAAGGAAACTGGGTAACCTGCCTCTATGAAAGAGTGAAGCATAGAACAAGCAACAAGAGGAAAAAATAACTCACTTGCAAAAGAAATATTTCCCTGGGCATTATTGTTTCTTCAGGAGAATGAGCAATTCCTTCCAATTTAATGACTTCCAAAAACTAGTACGACACGAAGATAAAAATTAGTAAATGTCAAATTGCAAAATTATTAGTAGCTCTATTCCATAATTAGTACCAATTTATCACCTCCTCATGCTCAATTGTGTGTGCTAGGGGGAGTATAACTTGACCTCCATAGTTTCCAACACGGGATCCTGATAGGCTGCAAGGGCCGACTTTAATAGCAGCAGCTGTGTAAGCATCCATATTGTTGTCTGCCCATTCTGATCTATGCTCCCGCAGGAACCTTAGGAGAATGGCAGGGGGCACATTCTGGACAAGAGAAATGGCACATGGCAACAGTCAAATATCAGGATAATGTTAAGACCTAAAAATCGATATAAACAATTGGATATCTGCAACTGAAACCATTTTTCAGTTTGGTAAATTCTCTAGGAGATGCTTTGTTTTAGGAGAACAGCAGGACAAGCAAAGGGCATTAATAATAATAATATAGCAAATAGATCATTGTTAGGATCTAATTGCAAGGTGTGAGACTTGAGTCCCACATTGGAAGTATGGGATTCTAGTATGGGGTTTATAAGGCCTTGAGCTATCCAAATACACCAGCTAGCTTTTGTTGTGTGGTTCTCCCAAGGTTCTTCAGGCATGTTCACCACTATTTTTATTAACTAGGAATTCAGTGATCACCACTCACTATAAGTGAAAACTTGGATGAGATGATTTTGTTTTATTCGATAGAACATGTGCTCAACTACTAATGCAATGAAAAAACAATGCAGCAAAAATTATGTACTGGATATTTACAATATAATAATATGAGCTTGACCTGTGTCCTTGTACAAAAATTGTGTACAGCAACAAAATAAACATATTTGATTATCCAGAATTTTATTTTATTTTATAAATTTAAAGGAAATTTATTGAAATTTTTTAGCATCCTCACCTGTAACAGCATCGATGCTTTGGCACATAGCACTGCATTACTGACAGATGGAAATCCATTGGAAAAGGAAAGATTCAGACCCATTAACTTGTCAGGGGATGAATTCACTAGAATAGTAACATCATCTACACCATCATTGCCAATTGTTGTCCATCCCTCATCAGTAAACCCATTGAGTGCCTCATTAAAACCCCTGATATAACATAAAATAGATGTGAGATTCTAAATTTACTTGCAAAGAATTAGAACAAAATCACACCCCTTTAGTAGAATATATTAACCTGCTCAATCTTTGGCTAAGAGCTCGTAGTGCTGCCGGTCGTCTACCCCACCCAGTGACGTTGGACTGAGAAACTTCATGTGAAATCTGCCTTAGATGGCGTAGGGCCTACATGGAAAAGAAAAAGACTTACACATGTCATGGTCCATTTAAATCACTTAAATATAATAGGAAGAAGCTTTAAATGGAAAGCTTGAGTGTCTTCACCAAACACTCAGCCAGTTCAATTATAAATACACAAAACCGTAGCTTACAAGAGAAGCACAAAGAAGTGCAATGAGTATACCTAGCCAGTTGCCTACTAATCAACACAGAGTAGATACACCAAAAGTCAAAAACATAACAGTAGCTGGTACAATAGATAGAAGGTAACCTATTTTTGTAATAAAATCCACTAATCAATATTGTTACTATAAAATTAACTACTACAATCATATGGACATAAACAGGGACAAAAAATAAACACATTATACATGAAGTTGTATCATCAGGAAAAGAGACAAAATAACCATACCGCCATAGTTGTCTTCTGAGCCAGTACTGTTGATGATTCGTACAGTGGACGTAGCACTTCTGGCACACTCCATGGCTAACAATAGTATAAACATGCTTAATTTTGAAGTTAAATGCAAAACAAAAAATATTATTTATTTTGATGCAACAATTCAAATTAATGTACCTCTAAATTCATATGATCAACAATGTGGATGATGGAACCGCCTCCTTCACAAGGTCTGATCAGGTAACCGCTAGGCAGCATCTCAGCTCTAACAAAATGCTGCACAGGAGGCATGCTTGGACCATTTTGTGTATTTTTAAGAGACCTCTCACAGATCTAAGACACGCATTAAGAATGATTTAGACACATGTGCATAGAAGGAGAACTTAATAGTGGGACTAGACCATTGCACATGTGAGGTCTGTTATTAACTACAATATCTAATCAAATACAAATTATTGGATAAGAACTTTTAGACTCATTTACCACTAGGCTTCCATCTTCTAAAACAGAAGTGTAGCGCAACAACCAGAAGTCTCGAGCAGGAGCCAATGTGGTTGGTGCATATAGCTTGATCATCAAAGGAAACAAGTAAGCATACAAATAAGTGATTTGGTTCCAATTCATTAAGATAAAGTCTTCATCATTGCACTATAATTTTTTACTTTACCTGCATATAAAGCAGCTCAATGGTTCCACCATTTGCTGTGGGCAGCACATTGAGAACATCAAGAGCACGGCAATCGCGAAACCACAAAGGCCGATCTTTGAGGATTTCTGCAACCTAGAAAGAGTATGTTTGACCGTGTGACTGATAAACTCAAGTCCAACAATCAGTAATATAAATAATAGTAAATCTTAATGCTTACCCTAGTGGGTTCTAGTCCCACTAGACCACAGGCTCTAGCTGCCACACCAGTGCAACCATGAGAAATAGCAACGATTCCAATGGAATCCGGACCAGGCTGTGCACATTCAACAAGAATTAGTGAAGAAATTTGATTTTATAAATATGCCACTAATTTATTCAAAAGAATAGAAATCATTGCAAAAGAAGATTATCAAAACATGGGGTGGTATGTTATTCCAAGATGACAATTTTACAATTCCTTTACCATTCTGTTTACGGTTTATCTCTATGAAATAAATGAAGAGAAAAATAATTAATTGGTCAACCAAAGGAAAGAGTTACTAGGATACCTTCATTCCAGGCATTTGGACCCACTCAACAGCAGTCCCAGTAGCCTTAGAAAGAAATTCTGCTAAAGTCTCTTCTGCAATGGACAAAAGCCTGGGAAAAAGAACAAGACATGATTCCATAAGCCATGAATACATAACCAAGTTGTCTCAGACCACAGTGACAGAAAGGGACCCAATAATCATACTCCCACTAACCCTGCAGGACTTGCATCCCGTGGGGGATGTTGAGTTATCAAATTGTGCTGCTGACCACTCGTCACAACTGATTCACAGTTTGTGTCTTTGGTTGCCTGCGTAGTCTGCAAATAAAGCACCATTCTAACTCAATTCTAAAGCACTCACACAGAAAAACTATAAAAGGGTAGATGAACAATTAAGCGCGCAATTTGCTAAAACTACACAAATAAAGATTCAAATTTGGAGTCTTTTAAATTGGGCATCATTAATAACAAAATTACAAAATTCAATAAAAAACAGTGTAACAAGAATGACAAACAAAATTCTTACAATCTGGGTGGTGTGTTGACGAAAATAGCCATTTTCATATACGAGTTGAGACACCTGCTTCTGCAACCTATCATTCTCTTCCATCAGCAGCTTGTTCATCGCAGTCAGCTTCCTATTGACAGCTTGAAGCCGCGACGACTCCTTTCTCTGCTTCTCTCTACATCTGAACAACTCACAATAACAAAACCAAACAAAAGAGTTAGCTCAACTCAACATAAGAACGTCAAAATAGAAAAAGTAAAGTAATAGTAAAAACGGTGAGTTGAGTTTAGGGTAGGTACCTTCTGTTCTGGAACCAAACCTTGATTTGCCTGGGTTCAATGTTGGAGAGAATGGGGCACTCGCGAATGAGCTGCTGGCGGCGAATGGAACTAGGTTTGGGGCAATCGTGATAGAGCCTTTCTAGGGCTTCAACCTGCTCAGGCGTGTAACGGACATACTTCCCGTTATCCATTCCGATTCCGTTTCTGCTACCATCCTTGCAGGACATTATTTCCACATCCAAATCAAACCTTCAAAAGAACCAAGTACCTTCTGCTTCTAGTTTGGCTTTCTAGCACTAGTTCTAACTAAGATCGAGTGTCACGTGACGAATCTCGTGCACGATCTGGTTCGCCGTATCAGAGATCTCCGTCCATGAGCTTGCGCGAATTGGAATCAACTCTGCTTGATCTGCGAAGCATCGTTTCAAGACATGGATGGATGTGTGAAATTGGCAGAGAATCTGCGAAAGTGAGAATTGATTTAACTTTTTGTAGAAAGACGAGGGAGAGTGGAAATGGGAAAGTGGAAACCCTAGCTAGCACAGCTCACGACTGGTGCGTTGTTTTCAGCCTTTCTTTTGCTCACTGTTTTCATTGTTGCTTGCTTCCTCACTCTGTACCCATATCGGCCACTGTTACTTTTTTTTTTTTTTTATAATTGAAAATTAATACTCATATTTATCGAAATTGAACTGCACGAGACAACAGACAGTTTGGATTAATAGACCGAATTACCCTTCTTCAGCGGCGCCACTTTTGCCACTTCTCATAATTTATTTAACCACTTACTTACCTACATCATGCATTTATTTTCATGTTTGTACAATGTACTTTTGTCTCCTGTCCTTCATTATCTTTGTGGATATTTTTATTCAATCATTTATTTATTTTTTAAAGTAATATAGTAGATTTTATTGCATCAAAAAAATTTGTACATCCGCAAATTAAGAGAAGAAAGTCTACCTGATATGGTGCTTCTTCATGTTCATGTAATCCATTTGTCATGCCACACCCTTATTAGAGAGTTGTTGCAATTGGCCAATCTCTGGTACTGCTTAGCCAAAAGAGCTCTATTGAATGCTTCTGTATTTCTGAAGCCTAATCCTCCTCTCTTTTTGGATGTTGACAATTTCTCAACCCACGTTTCTTGCTCCTCCGTATTATATCATCTCCACTACTCTCTAGTTAGGTGTCCATAACCAGTTGACAGAAACCTGCATGCGTGCATGCTAGCTGCAAGTGCAATGGTGTTGAATGAACTCCTTGCCCTTGGTTGAAACATATCGAGTTTGTCAAAGTCAAAATGCCATCATTCATTTTACAATGACAGTAGTATTTATTTACTCCACTAGTGCATTGATCGGCTGCTAAATTTTGCATAATTATTTAATTTTTTCGTATTATTTGAAATGGGGGCAAAACCGTCATTAGAGGAGTGGGGCCTGATTTGTGTTTGTGAGTGAAACAGGAGCACTGCATTGGGGGGGGAATATGGCAAAAAGAATAAAAAATGAGCGGATCAGAGTCTTAAAATACACAAAAGGTTACTAGGACACAATCATGACCTCTTCGCATGCGTACTTTCTCTATTAAATAACCTTTTTAATAAAAACAAAAGACTGAGTAGACAGCTATACTTGAAAAAAATTAAAATAAATGTTACTCCAATTTGTTAAAATCAAGTTGATAAAGTATTAACCAATTTAATTTTAAATTTTATCAATGTGTAGAATTTTTTTCCCGGTTTATTTTTGTGTTAGAAAATCAATTCTCAGTTTTCAGTGAAAAACACTCGTTTCGATTCATAGGACAATTCAATTTTCATCATATGGAAATCTTCATTTTTTTAATGTATTTTTAAAAGTTAAAATTTCAATATTAAACTTGATTGAAAATAAACTATTTATTTTTGTATTTGAATAGATAGAAAAGAGAGAGAAGAAACAGATGAAATATGAGCATAAAATCCATACTTTTTTTTGTGAAATTTGAAATTCTATCATTTTAAGTTATTAAAATACTTTAATAAATTACTGGAATTTCAAATATTTTTTAAATATACTATCCAAATAACTTAATACAGAGGATTTCAAATTTTCACTTAAATTTCCATATCCAAACTTACCATATATAAGGATGAATTTGGTAGAGGGAAAACAAAAAGAAAAGGAAACATAAAAAATAAAAAATTAAAATAAAGCAAAATAATAAAGATATAAGATCTATATTATTTTTTAAAATAAAATATTTTTATTCTATTTCTTCTCTCCCAAACCCACCCTAAGAATTTTGATGGTGTAAGAAAGGTGTTCGTATGTCATTCAAATCCATGGCTATTAGCAAAGCACATCACGTCAATATTGATACATAGCTTAGTCATAGCCCTTTGTATTAGATTTGTTTCTCCTACTAACCAAACAAAGTGTTTATGGAAAGAGAGAAATGAAGAAGTTTTAATGAATAATGTGAAAGTAATTGAAAGTTTTCTTCCATTTATATTTATTCATCTTGGTCCATCTAAGTTATATTCTCCTGAGAAGAAAAGGACCTGATAGGAACTGCCTCACATCCAATCATCTTTCTATTTAACAAACAAAATACTTGGTAATCAAGCCTACATTCTCAAAAGGACGCCCAACTTGTTAATCAAAAGTTAAATCTCATTTTTTTTACACGTTTTACATTTAGTTTGTTTTGATGTATTAAATTTTTTAAAAACCATTTTAATTTTTTATGTTTTTAAAATATATTATTTTAATCATTTCTTCAATTTTTCGTTTACCATGTCAGTATTTCATTAGCATTAAATTTTCAAATAATAATTTTAACATAATAAAGATTAGAATTTTAATTTTAATTTTAAAAAAATTAAACTATAAAAAGAAAGTGATTATCTCCTTCATCTTTTTTCAGATCTGAGTTTTGTTTTCCCTCTTCTAATCCTAGTTTCATCCTCCTCACTCCACTCGAATTTCACGCATACACAAATTAAAGTCACCAACATTCCATTTAAAAACTTGATAACATAAGACAAATTTTTAGCACCAATATATCTATAATCAAGCAAGATCCGATGATACCCAAATTAGAAAATAAAAATCAAACAGAGAAAATTTTCTTTCCAACAATCATGTTCATTAAATAAGCATTTAAAATAAATTAATCGAATTTCAAAAAAAAAAAAAAAATGGAACTTGATCTTTCAAGCACAAATACGAAACAAACTTGTTACGCACACACACACATTCTCCTTTGCTGGTCTCTTCCTAACCCCCTCATTCACACACGCAAGTTTGGGGAGACAAAAAATTCAAATCCAGAAACAAAAAACAAACCCGCTTCGCTCCAAATCTAGAAAAGAAACGATGTCTGATCATGGCTGTCATAAATCTGGGCTAAAAGGGATGACAGATACAATTGCGATAGGTGAGTGTGGAGAGAAAGGGATAGAGCCACGAATCTGAGCTGAGTGTTCGTTGATGTCGCAATTTTGTTCATGTTCCGCCACGTGCTACCGAGCTCGAAGAACCCAGAGAAAAGTGTATTTTTCCGTTGTTGAAACTCTCTGTAAACCTCTTCGGCAAGTTGAGGATGATGGGTATTGCCCAGAACTAGATATGGTTGCAAGGGTCGGCACTGTCGTCGCAGATGCACCGCAGAATGGAGGAGATAATCACAGTCAGGGACGCAAGAAAATTGCTAAAGGTAGCTTAGGTAGAGATGGTGAAGTCGAAGCTCAGAGACTCGGAAGAACTGCATAAATTGGGAGATGTGGTATTTCTTAGGCCATAACAAGTTAATTTTCAATTTGGAATCCAGGTTGAAAGACATGATCACATTTTTTATTGTTTCATAATTTTTAAAATAAAAATAAGAAGTCTAAATTCATTATTTCAAAATTTCAATGTCAACGGAATATTAATATTATAAACCAAAAATTGAAAAATGAAGCTAAATAATACATTTTAAAAATATACAACATCAACATAAAAATTTTAAAATTTAATATAAAAAATAAATAAAACAACCTAATGAACCAAAAATAAAATTATGTCTAATCAAAACAATCATTCGTGTGTTAAGTTAATACTTATCTTTTTGTTTAATTACGAGAACCGAGTTTGTTTGACAATTGTAAATTATGCACAGCCAAACATTATAGAAAGAAATCCTCTCATTGTCAAACCACATAAAGATCTGACAACGCTTTGGAAATTAAGGTTGATCAACCAATTTTCTACCTTCAGGGCACTATGAAAAAATTATCACACGTTAAAAGGTGCAACACTTCTTAAAATTGTATTAAATATTAGCTGGAGGTTGAATAAGGAAACAAGTTACATAACACATAAATAGTCATAAAATGTGCAATCCAAGTATTTAGTGCAAATACAGTAAAATCCAACCCACAAAGCTCAAGTGTCTCGAGTAAATCTTTATCTAACATTATAGATTACAATAAGCATTACTGTACTCAGAACAAATTGTCAAACAAAAGACCAGTTCATAAACATGAAGCAATTACAATGAGCATTCTCTTCTTCATTCAGCACCTTCCAAGTAACAACTCTTTCGTACGAGACAGGTCGCCCCATGCTTGAAAGACAAATACCACCTTGAAGACATGCAAAACCCTACCCAAAAAAAGGAGAAATTAATAAAAAGCATCAGTTCTGTTGACAGCATCCCCAATTCAAAGGGGGAAAGAAAGAGAGGGAAAAAATAGCAAGTTCACTTTCTGCAAAAATAATTTATCAAGTGAAGCATAATCTGGTATGCAACATAACTATACAACACACATACAAGAAATATGTAGCCATACATATAGAGGGGGAAAAAACATCCAATAGCAAGCCATATGGAAGTGGAATCAATGCTTTTATTACAACAAAATAGTAGACCTGTTGAATAATCTGGGGAAACTCGGAAAAGAGTATTTTTCGTCCATGATCATCAAATATTTTCTCTAAAGTTATATCTTGTAATGCAACTAGGGTGGTCTCCAGCATGTCAAGCCCAGCCTGGTTTGAGAAAGTGAACACTGGCAATGCCTGCATAAACAGAAGTTTAATGAATGTGCCCTCAAACAAAATAAGATGAGTACAGAATAACATGCCATCCATCTTGTTTTATACAACTTATAGGCACCATAGTTTGAATAAGAATAAATAATAGACTTAAAACACTGACAAGTGATAAGTAAAGCTCCTTGCAGAATACTACATAGAAATGGGTCATAATTGAGGTTGGGGCAAATTTTGCTTGGACCAGGTCAGTGCAAATTTAACTTGGGCCAGCATAATACAAATTCATCTCACATATTTTACTAGGCTACTCAGGCTATGGCCCATTTTGATACAATGATAGATACCCTCTATTTCAGAGTACAACCTTTTGTTAAAACCTTTATGGGTTAGAGAATTTGAATTGCACTATGGACAGAGAAGGTACACGAAATAGATACATGAGCTATGAAATTGAATTAAATTTCGAGCATACCTTTAGAGTGCAGCACAATATTGCATTTGAGTGATGCCACAAGGACTTGAGCAAAGATTCATTCCCCTCGATATTAGATTTAAGTAGCTCAAAACCCAAGTAACACCTACAAAACTAAAATAGTCAGACCATAACTGTATTTAACATATCAGTTTCGGCAACCTATCCATGGCATTGAAAAAGAGGAGGTACATAACAATTACAGTAACTTTGAGTTCTCCGCCGGAACTTACAAATTAGAAGTAAGAAGTAGTTGCACAAAACTGATCTGCTTATGCCTCCATACAACTCTATTTGCTACTTGTTAAAAAAAAAAAATTATTTTCAAGAGCTTAAAAAATTGTGGTTGGGCTAATTTTTCCTTTTAAGCAGACAAACCCAAAAAGGCTGAAGTGAACACTACATTAGAAAATAAACCATATGTTCCATTTAGCTAGAACCAAGCAATAATCCATGATTTTTTTAACACCATTTTAAAAATAGGCTTAAATATGTTTTTCATACCTGTAATATAGCTTATTGAATGAGATAGCATATTAAATTTGGCTCTCTGGTAAAAATCAAGAATAACCATGGTTTCACACAGGGTAAAATACTTGCATGAGCCTCAACCTCAGTATGTGAAGACAGCAAAGTTTACAAACCTATAACTGTTGCAAATCAAATGAGCAAGGGTTTGTGCTTCTGGATTACCCAATGGTGACCTAAGCCCTGCATGTGAATTCAAATGAGAAGGAGAAAGTGCTAATGCTACCCTTTGGACAGATGATTTAATGCTCCGAACATATTGACGGGCCATAGATGAGCATGTAGCTTTCAAATGCAAATTCAAAAGCTATTGTCATCGCAGATTTCGTATAGCTGGAATTTCCAGCACATTCATTTGAAGCTCGGTTTCCACTGGAACCAATGTCTAGAGCAGATGCAAGGTCAAGGGTGCGATTGGGGCTGGAAGCTTCCTGCAAAAATTTCATAGCAATAATTAAAAGATTCTTGTTGTAAATAAATACAAACAAATAAATCGGTTCAACAATGTATGAGGCAAACATTTCCAGATTCAAGAGGAATGATGTGAAATCCAGAAGGTAAAAGGGGGGCATCATCAGCAAAGGAAGCATCAATTGGAGCAGATATAAGTTCAGCACAGGTGCCAACAGCATTCTCATCCATTCCACTGCAAAGCTACCAAAGCAACAACAAATGAATTATAAAAAAAAAAGCTACAAAGGTATCCTAGAAAACATTAGAATGTTATGAACAGAAAGTTTCCCTATTCTAATAGCAAGAGTCCAACAAATACTGATGTAAACTAGCAAGTTATGCATTCAAGAAGCTTTGGGGATATAATATTTTCCCCCTCATCATACATCAAAGAAAGAAGAAGTGGCCACCGTGAATTCTGATCTGTATTCTAAGTTTCCAAGCATATTTTTGATCAGGAGTATTTCATGATGACTAAACTTCTTAACTATTCAAAACATATAGATACACAAATTATACAACAAAAAAAAAAAACTACGTACCCCATTGTCCGGAGGCTCCACGCTATACGCAGGTAAGGGGGAGGGATATTGTACGCAGCCTTACCCTTGCATATGTAAAGAGACTGTTTCTGAATTCAAACCCATGACCAACAACTCACCAAGACACAACTTTACCGATGTGCCAGGACTCGCAAATTATAGGACAAAAAAATACGAATGCTAAGACCTGAACCAAATTCCACGTAAGTGTTATGACTAAGTGTATCAAAACATGCTTTATACATATTAGTGCCATATACATACAGAAATCATAACAAGGAAACTGGGTAACTGGCATCTATGAAGAGTGAAGCATAGAGCAAGCAACATGAGACAAAAATAACCTACTTGCAAAAGGAACATGTCTCTGGGCATTATTGTGTCTTCAAGAGAATGAGCAATTCCTTCCAATTTAATGACCTCCAAAAACTAGCATGATTAACATAAAAATTAGTAAATGCGAATAGCAAAATTATTACAACATTTATTGCATAATTAGTAACAATTTATCACCTCTTCATGCTCAATTGTGTGTGCTAGGGGGAGTATAACTTGACCTCCATAGTTTCCAACACGAGATCCTGATAAGCTGCAAGGGCCAACTTTAATAGCAGCAGCTGTGTAAGCATCCATATTATTGTCTGCCCATTCTGATCTGTGCTCCCGCAGAAACCTAAGGAGAATGGGAGGGGGCACATTCTGGACAAGTGAACTGGCACATGGCAACAGTCTAATATCAGGATAATGTTAAGGCCTAAAAATCGATATAAACAATTCGATATCTGCAACTGAAACCATTTTTCAGTTAGACAAATTCTCTGAGAGATGCTTTGGTTTAGGAGAACAGCATGAAAAGCAAAGGGCATTAATAATTATATAATAATGATATAACAAATAGATCATTTTGAGGATCCAATTACAAGGTATGGGACTTGAGTCCCACATTGGAAGTATGGGGTTTATAAGGTCTTGGACTCTTCAACTAAACCATCTAACTTTTGTCATGTGGCTCTCCCAAGGTTCTTATAAGGCATGTTCACCAATAATTGATAATTGACTAGGAAGGTTGATTACTAGATCAAACAAGTCCTTATCCCATCTGAGCAATATTTTATTAACTAGGCATTCAGGGATCACCACTCTCAATTGATGATAATTTGAATAACATGGTTTTTTTTCTCGATAGAACATGTATTAAACTACTAATGCAAAAAAAAGACAATGCAGGAAACATTATGTACTGGATATTTTACAATATAATAATATGAGCTTGACCTGTGTCCTTGTACAAAAATTGAGTACAGCAAAAAGATAAACATATTTGATTATCCAGAATTTTATTTTATAAATTTAAAGGAAATTCATTGAAATTTCTTAGCATTCAGACCTGTAATAGCATCGATGCTTTGGCACATAGCACTGTATTACTGACATGGAAATCCATTGGCAAAGGAAAGATTCAGACCCATTAACTTGTCAGGAGATGAATTCACTAGAATAGTAACATCATCTACACCATCATTGCCAATTGTTGTCCATCCCTCATCAGTAAACCCATTGAGTGCCTCATTGAAACCCCTGGCATAACATAAAATAGATGTGAGATTCTACATTTATTTGCAAAGAATTTGAACAAAAACACACCCCTTTAGTAGAATATATTAACCGGCTCAATCTTTGGCTAAGAGCACGTAGTGCTGCTGGTCTTCTACCCCACCCAGTGATGTTGGACTGAGAAACTTCATGTGAAATCTGCCTTAGATGACGTAGGGCCTACGTGAAATCCAATAATCAATACTATTGTTACTATAAAACTAAATATTATCATATAGACATAAATAGGGACAAAAAGAAACACATTATACATGCAGTTGTATCATCAGGAAAAGAGACATAACAACTATACCGCCATAGATGTCTTCTGAGCCAGTACCGTTGATGACTCGTACAGTGGACGTAGCACTTCTGGCACACTCCATGGCTAACAATAGTATAAACATGCTTAATTTTGAAGTTAAATAGAAATAAATAAATAAATATTGATGAAACAAATCAAATTAGTGTACCTCTAAATTCATATGATCAACAATGTGGATGATGGAACCGCCTCCTTCAGATGGTCTGATCAGGTACCCACTAGGCAGCATCTCTGCTCTAACAAAATGCTGCACAGGAGGCATGCTTGGACCATTTTGAGTATTTTTAAGTGACCTCTCACAGATCTAAGGCACACATTAAGAATGATTTAGACATATATGTATTGAAGGAGAACTTAATAGTAGGATTAGACCATTGCAAGGGTGAGGTCTGTTAACTACAATATCTAATCAAATACAAATTTTGGATAAGAATTTTTAGAGTCATTTACCACTAAGCTGCCATCTTCTAAAACAGAAGTGTAGCGCAACAACCAGAAGTCTCGAGCAGGGGCTAATGTGGTTGGTGCATATAGCTGATCATCAAAGGCAACAAGTAAGCATACAAATAAGTGATTTGGTCCCGACCCATTGAGATAAAAAAGTCTTCATCCATGCACTATAATATTTTTACTTTACCTGCATATAAAGCAGCTCAATGGTTCCACCATTTGCTGTGGGCAGCACATTGAGAACATCAACAGCTCGGCCATCACGAAACCACAAAGGTCGATCTTTGAGGATTTCTGCAACCTGGAAAGAGTATGTTTGATTATCTGAATGATAAACTCAAGCCAAACAATCAGTAAACATAAATAATAGTTCAATCACTTACCGTAGTGGGTTCTAGTCCCACTAGACCACAAGCTCTTGCTGCCACACCAATGCAACCGTGAGAAATAGCAACGATTCCAATGGAATCCGGACCAGGCTGTACACATTCAAAGGGAATTAGTGAAGAAATGCGATTTTATAAATATTTATAGAAACACATATGACCCATTTTTTTAATAGGTAAATGTTAATTGTTAGTTTTTGTTAGTAGGGGATTCGAACACACGACCTATCCCTCCCTCCATTCTAAACACGTATGGCCCTAATAACTGAGAAAGAAGATTATCAGAACACGGGGTTGTATGTTATTCTAAGATGACAATGTTACAATTCTTTTACCATTCTGCTTATTGGTCTATCCCTATGGAATAAGTGAAGAGTAAAAAATTAACTAATAGGTCAACGAATGAGAAGAAGAGTTGGTGGGATACCTTCATTCCAGGCATTTGGACCCACTCAACAGCAGTCCCAGTAGCCTTAGAAAGAAATTCTGCTAAAGTCTCTTCTGCAATGGACAAAAGCCTGGGAAAAAGAATAAGACATGATTCCATAAGCCATAAATACAGAACCAAGTTGTGACAGAAAGGAAGCCAATAATGATAGTCCCACTAACCCTGCAGGACTTGCATCCCGTGGGGGATGTTGAGTTGTCAAATTGTGCTGCTGACCACTCCTTACAGCTGATTCACAGCTTGTGTCTTTGGTTGGCTGCTGCTTAGTCTGAAGAGAAAGCGCCATTCTATAATTTTCACATAGAAAAATCTATGAAAACGTAGAAGAACAATTTACCAAAACTATACAAATAAAAGATTGAATATTTGTATCGGGCATCATTAATTTATTTAATTACAAACCCAATAAAAAAATAAAAAAAAAAAACAAAGTAGTAGATTGTTACATTTTGGGTGGTGTGTTGACAAAAATAGTCATTTTCATAGACAAGTTGGGACACCTGCTCTAGGAAGCATCAACACTCTAATAGGGGCCTATAGAGTCCGACACGCTCCGACAGGTTCCGACACCGTGTTCAACACACGGTAAACAACTCTGACGCGTTGACCGGTTTCGACACACGAATTTGATCGTGTCGGACACGGTCAAAGGCGCAAAGGGAGGCGGCGTCGGCCTTACAGAGGAAGGCCGTCAGGATAAGCTCGCACGCCTCGTACAACCACACGCTCTTGTGTCATGTCAATGAGACGTAGAACCTCCCATCGCAGGTGGAGTAAAGAACGTGGAATAGTTGTTCTCTCTCCATAATAGAGCGAGAGTGATTGAGAGAGAGGATGTGGGTAAAGAGGGATGTTTTGTTTATTAGTTTAATTTGGATGAACATTATTAAGGGATTACATTGATAAATATTATTAGTTTATTTTAATTTTTTAAATTATTAAATATTAAAAATGAAATATATACTATATAAATTAAAAATATTATTTAATATTAAAACATATTTTAACGTGTCAAAATTCATAATTTTTTAATATTAATGTGTCAAAGAATTCATATCGTATCACGTGTCGGTGCTAAGTGGCACCTACTTATGCAACCTATCACTTCCATCAGCATCTTGTTCATCGCAGTCAGCTTCCTGTTGACAGCTTGAAGCCGCGACGACTCCTTTCTCTGCTTCTCTCTACATCTGAACAACTCACAACAATAACAAAACAAAACAAAAGAGTTAGCTCAACTCAACATAAGAACGTCAAAATAGAAAAAGTAAAGTAATAGTAAAAACGGTGAGTTGAGTTTAGGGTAGGTACCTTCTGTTCTGGAACCAAACCTTGATTTGCCTGGGTTCAATGTTGGAGAGAATGGGGCACTCACCAATGAGCTGCTGGCGACGAATGGAACTAGGTTTTGGGCAATCGTGATAGAGCCTTTCTAGGGCTTCAACCTGCTCAGGCGTGTAACGGACATACATACTTCCCGTTATCCATTCCGATTCCGTTTCTGCTACCATCCTTGCAGGACATACTTTACTTGTTCTACTACGCTTTCTACCACTAATAAACTAAGATGGAGGAATCTGTGCAACGATCTGCGAAGCATCATGGATGGATGTGTCAAATTATTATTATATCAGAGTCTTAAAATACACAAAAAGGTTACTTACTAGGACACAATCATTACCTCGTCGCATGCGTTTCTCTTCTTCTCTTTTTATTTTAATAAAAACAAAAGAGAATACTACAGCTATACATACATACATACATGATGCATGAGAGATATGGATGAGAATGGCATATCCATATGCTGTGATGACATGACCCCGAATAGTACTGAGTGATAGGACATGTATGTGACATGGGAAATTTTGAGAGCAAAATAGGACGTGACATGATGAAATGGAATGGTAGGTATGTACTGTGAAATACTACTACAGCAGTTGGATATGTCGGCTTAAAAATTCAATTGCTTCTATCCCATATTTGGAATTCCGTATTTCTACTTCGACATGTGCTTTTAAATTGTTTTCATCTTAATTATAGTAACTGATACAATCATTAGATCCTAGTACTATTATGCATGCGTTGATATGATAAAGGAAAAATTTAACGTAAATTCCTAAGGACACATACATCTTATGCACAGGTATGGACACAAATTTGGCGTGATTAAAAGACACAGAAGCCATGCGGAAATGGGTGAAAACGTTGGAGTTTTTTATGCTCTCCTTACTCATTTTGTTTTGTTATACTACTACCTTTGTATGCTACGTTGATGTTATTGGGTGGTCATAGGATTTTTGTTGTGTCTGGCATGGAGGAATGCACAATGCAATGCATATGTATCAAGTTTTTAATTCTAGAGAGGATTTTGGTTTGACAAATGTAATGTGCTATAACACTTTCTTTTATTAATAATAATGAGCTTATTTTTATTAGCAAAAAAGGGCTCCCTTGAGCAACTTTTTAAAGTTTTTTGCTAGCTTGTGCTTAAAGCACCAATATTCGAGTCCCAACCTCCTCATTTTATTTTAACTTTCTAAAAGTTTGGATGAATAATCGTGTTTAATCTGCTATGTACAAAAAAATACAACATCTATTATTTTGTAATTCTTCACTTAAAAACTCATAATTAAACGTGTTTGTTTAGTATAATTATGGGATGAATTATCTTTTGAAAAAATTTTAAAAAAATATGTGATTGAAAATAAAACATGCTAAAAAGTTTTATATTGATTTATAAGATATTCATTGATCCTAGAAATAATCAATCCTAGAAATAATCACAATTGATTATCGAAATCTCCAAAAACTATATACATAATATTTTTATCAATAAAGAGTCTTAACAAATAAAAATATTGAATGGAAAATCACTATATAAAATATATGTGTGAACCGAAAAATCTATTATCAAATATCTTACAACAGTCGACAAGAAATTTACAATCAGCTACGAACCCACGTGATGGCCTCCAAGAAAGAGAATGTTTTTTCTTCATGTATAGGAGGTGCACCATTCTTAAGAATTGTTTTGGCTGCAAATAATCCCCATTATTGTCACGAATAAATATGCCAATGCAATAAAAATTCTTATCAACAAAATTTATTGCAACCAAGTTGCAATTCAGATACCCTACATCTGGTTTTTGCCATTTAAAATGACTAACATTATTCTGTGTACGACCGTGGTCATTTTTCTCTTGAGCCTGCTTCTTGTTATGCATATAATCACGAGCTACATGTATGGAGTTTTGAGGAGGTTGAACTATATCATTGCATACCTAGTCATCCTGAGCCAAAGGCCCCATGTCATGACAGCAAATTTAGACTTTTCATTACTTGTAAGCATTTGCAAATTATTATTAAAATAAATTTTTATTAACTAAAGTAATTTTTGACATTTTAAAATCACTGTTTTAAATGCTATTTTCACTTTTATATATTTTATTATTATTAAATTAATTTTATGTAAATTAAATTAATTTTACACAATATTTTTTACTGGATATGATAACTAAATTTTTAATCTTTTTAATTTAAAAGGAGTTTGTAAGTTAAAAAATAAAAATTGACGAATAACTTTTACTTTTTTTAACTTTAATTTAAATTTAAAAGTAACTTTTAACTAGAAAAATAGTCTGGCCAAACATACACTAAGAATTGATTTTGAGTATAAAACTTACAAAACCTATGACTCAAGAAGGTAAAAAAATTCGCAGTTGAACTTACCTTGTTTAACCCAGGTAACATTGTCTAGTTGCACGTGATGAGTTGATGACATTTTGTCTTCGTCTATATGACTTTCAACGATGACAAAGAAATAAAGTCATTTTCGTTGCTTACACTTTTCTGACATACGAACAATTCAAAGAATATAACATGGCATGAAAAGAGCTTTCTATTTTTAGTTTGTAGTCTGCTAGACTGTAAATAAGCAAGGGTAACTACTAATAATTATAGTTCTTAATTAATGTACTGCATGCTTGAATACTCGTTTAAGAGTAGTATAGGTGAGTCAAGCTAGAAGTATGTCATCCTAACTTTTTTGCATCTTTTTCTCACTTTGACGTGAATTTGAGATAAAAATGTGGGTACTTGACACTGATCCAAACAGAGTAATGCAATATTTTACTACGTGCTGCAGTAAGGTATTCACAATTCAGCTTTTATTTTATTTATTTTTCTTAATTTTTTGCTACAAGAAAGTTGAGCATTTATTGTAGTATCAAATAATTCCTTAGATTACAGGTGTAAAAACCATTTTGGGCTTTAGGGTATGTGCAAGCACCCCATTGCACCGTTTTGTTTTGACAATTATTCGGTCAATAATGCTTTGGATTGCAAAAGTCCTAAAAGTCTACAAGAAACTGGGCTAAAAGAGAAGCCCAACATCAAACAACACTAACAATGTTCTTGCCACGTTCAAGTTTCTAGGAAATATTTGATATTAAAACTCAAACATCACTTGGCCCATTATTCTTATTGCTTGTCACCCATTTGGGCATAAAGGCACATTCAATGTATATCAATCCGTCTACAACCCAAAGGACAATTGTGGTTCAACATATAATTTGGATTTTGCTTTTCATGGCACTTTTGTATTCTCAATCTTAAGTTCTAATGAATAAAATTTAGAGAAAAGTTTTTTTTATAAATGAAATCGACACAATTAAATAATAACTTTTTCTTAATAAGCATAAACTATTTTTTTCTTATATTTCAGGTTGCAAGGAGTACATAAATGTTGCTCTTCAAAATAAAATGTTCAAATATTTGTTAAAATCATAATAATAAAAACAAATGCAAACTCAATGTAGTCCATCTTATTTCATTAATTGGCTATGTGAAGGGAGGGGGGTGCAATTAATTGTGTGCGGTGCACGTGGTACCACGTTTGCAATAGAACATGTGTGTGCCACACACGTGTGGGAGGAAGGATGAAAATCATGAAATGAAAATAAATTAAAAATCATAAAACTTAAGTATCTCCTTGGAACCAACCCAAGCTTGATTGAGAAGCCTCATCCTCATACTCAACCTCACAATCACATGATCGCTGACACACACACACATCTTTTCTTCCTTTCTCGCGTGCTCCCTGCATACCTCTCTATTTTTCTAATTCAAAACCACACCAATAAAGAGAAGCTACTCCAACAACAAATTTTTCCCCCACTTTAGAGATGATACTATTCCCCCCCATTCTTACTCAAAATATACAACAAGTGAACACTAAATAATAATAGTTAAAATTGTTATTATTAAATTTTAGAAAGATGTGACGGTAGTAGTAATTGTGTAAGCAAACCTTATCCATGAGTTACCGAGGGGGTTGATTAGTAACCTGGGGATCAGAGTCCGGGCCATCTGACTCAATCTTTGTTTTATCTCAATGTATATAAAATGCGAATAATAAGGTAAAATGCTCTCTCAAACACCAGCAGCCACATGATTTTACATCAAAATGTTTTTGAATTTGGAGAAGTCGGTACAGGTATACAACTTTGAAGGACCCAAACAAAATACTTTTTAATCATTTTACTTCCATCTCCACAACTAAGGGATTGTTTGTTAGGAGAAAAAATTAGGAGGAAATAAAATAGAGAGAAAAGAAAATGTACGAAACATTTTCTTCTATTGTTTAAAAAAAATAAAAAGAAAAGTTAGTTTTAGATACAAAAAGTTTATATTTTTTTTCTCCCATTTTTTTTCAATTTAAATTTTAAAATTTTCCTTTTTTTATATTTTTCTTTCATCCAACTAAACATAGGATAAGCTTCACTTGACACGTGAAAAGGTTTTTTTTATCAGTAAAAATCAAAAATAAATCTTAAAAATTTATAGCAACTCACATATCATATACAATTTCCTTTATACATGAAAAATCTAATCTAATTACTCAAAGCTTTTCTATTTCAAATTTATATTATTAAGCTTCACTTGATGAGACGTTATATATAACTATGTTCGCTTCTTCAGATTAATCATGCTGCAGAGGCTAGCCGTTATAAATTCTACACAAGATTCTTCCAAATTTATGATAATATAAATAAAAATATTGTGTAAATAAAAAAATAGTTACCCCAGCTGCCTCCTATTTTATTACACTCACACACACAAAAAGGATCCTAGACCTTAATTATATATCCTTGCATGGTAATATAATGGGAACTATGTTGTTAATACCGAACCTGGCTAACAAAGGTTACGGTTAAAAGAAAACAAAAAAAAAAAAAAAGTAACCAATTTAGCTAAGGTAGCAGGTGAGATTAAAGTAAAAATGATCGTAAACAAGCCACGTGGATGAGATCATGGCCATTTTTGGATTAAGTTGAGCTGTAAGCGTCGTGCTGAAACGTGAGAAGGGGAATATAAAAAGAGGCCATGATAGGGCAAGAGGGGTAGAAAGTACAATTAATTGAACTAAACTAATGTAATAAATCAGAATCAATGAAATAAATTAAAACTTCGCACACCTCCCGAAGTAATAAAATTATTAGCAGCAGAGGAATCCGGCTGTAAACTTGGACACTATTGGAGGAGTCACAGCGACAAAACCTGCAAGAGATCGATTCTTTGAGAGGGGTTGAATTTTATGAACATTTAATTCTACCCCTTTAATCATTGTTAATTAAGACATTAATTATACAATTATTTACGCTGTAAATGGAGTAAATTATTATTAAACTAAGGATCTAGTTAACCACTATCTGAATATTATTTAAGAAATTCAAACACGGATTAATATTTGTCTTTAACAACTTAAGGTGTGTGGCAAGTGGTTTTACTTTATGGCCAAATTTAGTGTCTAAACTGACATGTTGAGGAAAGTGAGCACTGTGTCCATGGTCATTATTGTTTTCTTTCCGTGGCCATAGCTGTTTTCTTTGCAAGTGACAGTCCACCATTGTGCTGCTGCTTAACACTTGATTCCTATTTAGACCACATGATCATTATTCATTGCATCAACTAATCCTTCTTCTTTTTCCTCTGTTCATTTTTACTTTACATGCAATAGACTTATTGTGAACACATTACTAACATATCAATCCTTCAAATATTCTACTAATTAGACAAAGGATCTCGATCAAAAGTAATCAGTACCATGTGAATGTGTGATGTTACTTCATTAGCATGAAACTTCAATAGTTTAACTAAGTTTTCTTTCTATCTGCAAGTTGACAATTTCATATGTTAAGCAATCAATTAATGACATGCCAAAAATGATGTTTGTCAATAAAAAAATGAGACACTAATCATATATAAAAGATACTTAAATATTTGGAAAAAAATGATTTTTGAAATTTTATCAGTATAAATTACAAACATATATTTTTGTAATTAAGGGTACTAGTCATAAAAAAGGCACTGATCATAAAAAATGCTAACATTAAGAGTATTGGTATACATTACCTTTTAAAAAAGGACATGATAATATTGAATTGAATTACAATTTATTATTTTAATGATCTTTCTAATTACACTTGATAAAAATATAAGAAATAAAATAATTATAATAAAAATAATATTTTTCTCTTAATAAATAAATAAATTTTTTGAATAACAATTATCTTCAAACAAAGAAATCATTATAACAAGCAATTAACACATATTTTCATTTTTCTTTATTTTTTCTGTACTTTCTAGTAATAGTTTAAATAAAGGGGAAAGAAAAAACGAAAGTGGTTTAATTAACTTTACAGAACTTGTAAGTCAGTTCCCCTATTATTATTAAAAAATGTGTGTATGTGTGTGCATGCAAAAAGATGCTCCAATGCGTGAGAAATTTCACTTGTGCCACTGCTTTACTCCTCAAAACCCCACCATCACTCCCACACCTATCAGAGTCTCACACACACAGCAAACCAAAGCAAAGCAATCCTCATTCCTTCCATCAAAACGGTGCGCTTCGCTCCCTCTCTCTAAAACCAACACACACTAACTTCTCTTAACTTTCTCCCACTAAAACACACTATCTATATGGAAGTGCCGGAATACTTCGTCGGAGGCTATTTTGGCACCGGGGGAGCCGAACAGTTCTGTCCGACTGAGAAGCGCCACTCCGACCAGAAAACCGGCGAGCCTTTCGCCATTGACGACCTCCTCGACTTCTCCCACGCCGACGCCATTATGTCCGACGGTTTCTTCGACAATGTCGCCGGAAACTCTACCGACTCCTCCACCGTCACCGCCGTCGACAGCTGCAACTCCTCAATTTCGGGCGGCGACAACCGCTTCGCCCCCACCATTGTCCCTCGCAGCTTCCCCAGTGATCCTCAATTCTCCGGAGAACTCTGCGTTCCGGTAAGTAATTCTCAGAACTCAAACACGGAATGACGAAATAAACAGATGATTGTAATAATTCGAATAAATTAAATTTGAAATTGAGTTTTCTCCGCGCGTGATTTTTAACAGTATGATGAAATGGCGGAACTGGAATGGCTCTCTAACTTCGTGGAAGACTCGTTCTCCGCCGAGGAGGACCTGAAGACGCTGCAGCTACTCTCCGGCGCTTCCGCCGCGTCCACCGCCATTGGCGCGAAATCGCAGACGCCGGAGTCCTCCTCCTCCACCGACACGCTTCCGCCGTTCGCCTCCGACGACACCTTGCGAAACGCACCTTTTCTCCACTCCGAAACGCCTCCCCCGGGGAAGGCCCGCAGCAAGCGCTCACGGGCGGCGCCGGGGGACTGGTCCACGCGCCTGCTCCACCTGGTCGCGACGGAGCAGGAGAAGCCGCCGCAGGTGAAGGCGGAGCCGGCGAAGAAGAGAGAAGGAACGAATGCGGAGTGTTCCGGACGCAAATGCCTGCACTGCGGTACGGAGAAGACGCCGCAGTGGAGAACGGGACCGATGGGACCGAAGACGCTGTGTAACGCTTGCGGCGTAAGGTTCAAGTCCGGGAGGCTGGTGCCGGAGTACCGGCCGGCGGCGAGTCCAACGTTCATGTCAACGAAGCATTCGAATTCGCATCGGAAGGTTTTGGAGCTGAGGCGGCAGAAGGAGCTGCAGCGACAGCAGCACCAGCAATTGATGAGTCAAAGTTCAATTTTCGGCGTATCCAACGGTGGGGATGAGTTCTTGATCCATCATCATCATCATAATCATCACCACCATTGTGGGCCAGACTTTAGACACGTTATTTAGAGTACCTAGTTTAAAATTTTAATTTTAATTTTAATTAAGGGTGCGGGTCGAAGTTTAAACTTTATACTATCGTCAGCTTCAACATCTTTTTTTTCTTTCTTGTCTGAAAATTTTTGAATTCTTAGCTTTTTCTAATTTTCTTTATGCTTTATGGCAGAAAGTCAGAAAAGAAAAGAGAAAAAAAAAAAGGGGGCAATAGAATCATAGGGAAGGGTTAAATAGGGAGGGAGAGCTCCATTCGGTTGTAGAATCTACTCTTGATTGTTTTCTCTTTTTTATATTTTTGCCCAATTTGGAAAATTCGGAATCAAAATCCTAGTTTTATTGGAAATAAAAATAAATGAATAGAAATAATTTGCTAAGTAGCGGGAAAAAAATTTGACTGGTGTGGTCAACGTAAATGTAGTACCCTCGTTTATTATTTTTATTTAATTACTGAAAAAATAATTAAAGTAATAAATAATCATTTATATAAAATATATTGAAAAAATATCAGTGCAAAGGTTTTTCATCAATTGTGCATATAAATTAACAAATTACATGAAAGGATGTGATAAAAAAATATCTATTTATATAGTAGATAATTATTATGCGTAAAAGGAAAAAAAAACGCGGTTTCACTTTTCTAAAATCCACTGGTTCATAGCAAACTATATATGGAACCTGGATTTCTTACATACCGTGGGATTTTCAGCTTTATTCAATAAAAATAACAAATTGGCAGGCAATAGATGGTTGCTTGATACATCATTTGGTCAATTGGCAATCATGAAACAATGTGTTCATCTTTTGCCTTATCAAAAAAGTGGGTTACTCCTCATCATTTCTATAAACTCGTGAATGGTGTAATTCATCTAGATTTTCTTTCTGGTCACAAAGGGAATTTTAGTGATTTTGTATATTCATTTTTTTATTATTATTTAAAATTCTCTTGATATCTTCGTCCTAACAGACACACAAGTGGAAACGATTGCGAACTTTACCCAATTTTACGGCGAAGGATATATATATATATATATATATATATATATATATATATATATATATACCGACAAATTTTAAGGCCGAATTGAAGTGCATCGTGAGAGAGTACCGAGGACCCAAATTGGTGGGGATTAGAGAAGAAGTGTGAAATACTAAATATATAAATATAAGGATTTCATGGGTTTCAGTGAAATTATGAAATTGAAAGATATTCATGGTTAGCCACTGGCCAGTTGTGCATCGTCCTCTGTACGTAGTACCATCTACATGGAAGTGCGTTAAAGGAAAGGGAAAGAATGAAATTATGAAACCAACGTGGGAGGGATAAAAAAATATATTAAGAGGAATATAATTAAAAGAATAAATGGCTGCTTAGCTTGCAAAATGGTGCAACAAGGTCATGTGAGTTGAGTTGTGAAGGATTGTTAAATAAACAAAGAATTAGGTACACATTGAGGGCTGATATAACTGTCCACCTGATCCTAGACATTTCCCCTTCCTATGGGCTCCACTCTTTCATTGTATATACACCTATACTATTCACGGGTCAATTCTTTCATATATTCATATTCCTAGGTTGCCATTAAGCATGGAGGTCATCAAAGTCAATTTTTAACTAATTCAAGCTTCAGCATATCGTGTTACTACGCTTACTAGGTTCCACTCTATGTATGTTCCAACCTTTGCTATTATTAATTAGTATTTTCTTAATTTCCTTCTTAAAAAATTTAAAGAGCCAAAACTTAGAAGATAAAGTAATTGATCATGAACCAATAATAGATTCCCTTTATGGCGTGTATGTGTAGTAGAAAACTAGAAATAGAACAATTGAGATATGAGAATATATATATATATATATATATATATATATGTTTCTAATGATCACTTTTCCTTTAAATTTGCGAAAATGACTAAAATATATACTCCTAATTAATTAATGGGTTAACCAAAAATATTAATATGAAAAATAATAAAATATTTCTTTGAACTTTTGACGTCATGCGTCACCTTCATCTTCCAAATTGATATAGATTTTAGCTAGTTATACTTACGGAGAACTGGTGATTTCCCGAGTAAACCAAAGTTGAAAAGTAACAACTAATTACCACCTAAAGAATGTAACAATGTCAAAAATCGAAAAATAAAATAAAGTAGAAGGATAAGTTTATTTGAACTGCCTCGATCCATTACTCGGCAGTCGGCACCGGCTCTTAAACGTAACTATGTAAAAATGAACTACACCTCAATTTCAACCATTCATTGTCATTCTGTTTTACCGTCCAAGATAGGTAAACATAAAAAAAAAAAAAAAAAAGAAGTTAAAAAAAGAGGAACATCATATTTATATTTATTACATGAAATCAATCATATGTATATAAAATAAAATAAGATGATGATAAAAATGCATAAATTTAAAGTTATTAACATTAACTAAATATTTAAAATCATGGAATTACAATTAAATTCATTAATTAAAAAATGAGAAGTATATCATTTTGAGTTTCAGTGAATTTCATTTAATAATAAAATTGTGCGAAAAAATGTGTTAAAATGTCTTGCAAGATATTTGTTATACCCTTGGAACTCGTGATTTTCACTTTTGATATTCAAACCCGAAAAAAGAAACAGTATCAATTGTTAGTATTTACCAAAGCCATTTTGTAGAAAACGGTTATGAATGTTTTCCAGTCAACAGTTGAAATGTAAATAGGTAACAGACAAAAGTTTTTTTTTTATTACACTATTAAGCATCAAAAGAGTTATTTTTTAAAAAGAAAAGAAAAAGAGAATCAAAGGCTTATGAGTTATGAGGCTTTTCATGCAATACTGAAAACTGCATGGCTAGCTAGGACATCCGTTATATACGTTATACAGACTATATACACAGACTTAGTTACTTTAGCTTTTCACAAAGCAACGATTTATTTTGAAGATAGAGTACACGGAAAGTACAGTGTATGTACACATTGGTGTGTAGCCAATGTCGGTATATATATATATATATATATATAATTAATCGAAAACATTTTTTAGGTTCTATAGGATGGTGGAGAGTGTTGAAGTTATGATGATATACGAAACGAAGAAGGAAGAAGCAACGCGACACATGAAGGGAAATTGTAGTTAAGATATATAATAGATGCATGTGGGTGATGAAACCAAGCACATGCGGTACGTGACGTGCATGACTGTTACTTTGTTGCTGATAGATAATGTATCCAAAAAATTCACGATATGGCTTTGCTGCTGCATGCCCCATTGTCAAGGGGATCTTTTCATGTTGATAATGGGTTCTTGTCCCCTCACACCATCCACCCCCACTCCTCTCCCTGTGACCCTTTTGGGGCCTTTTAAATTATTGCTATTTTTACTTCAATTTTTTTAATCTTAATATTGGTATCAAGTTATTTTCGTTAAAAAAATATTTTTTTTTTTTGAAAACTAGTTATAAGGGTATAAAAGATAAATATATTTTTTAAATACAATTTATTTCATATCTAAAAATTAATTGGTATTCGAACTCTAGACCACTTACTTAAAGAAATGAGTATGGCTTCCAACATGATTTACTTTATTGGTGTTTACTTCGTTAGTTAACAATTTTGGTAAAATGGGACGCCCAGGGTTTTACTCGTAATTTTGCATGCACGCTCATTGCGTTTTTGTCATTATGCAAAAGGGAAAGGAAGCGAGGTAGAATTAGTAGTAGAAACTTGGAGAAGCTCAGACATGGGAAAATATATTGCAGGAGTTCAAACTTCCATGCTTTTGTTACCCCACAATTTTATCATTTTGCTTTCTTGTAATTTAAGTGTTTCTTTGTACTTTCAGTTTTAGCATATGAGGAACTAGGGTGTACGAATCGAACCTAAATTCGTGGGCAGCGTCTATACTAGTAATATAGGGGTTTGCAAAGAAACGTTAGATCTGAACTAGTTCACAATCGAATTGGAACTGAATCAATTATCATCCAAATCAGTTTTTTTTTTAAAGTATTATTACATAAAAGAGATTTGTTAATTGAAATATTTCTATAAAAAAGGTTTGATTTATCTAATTAACCTCTTTTTTAAATAAAAATAAAATAAACAGTTTGAAAAACAATTTAAAACCGATTCAATTTTAAAAATTGATTAAAACCGGTTCAAACTAATTCAATCCAGAGTCGATGTATGTTTTGGAGGTAATCTGCCTCAGGAAAGCAGATGTCAATTGGTTTTAGAGTTTGAAAACTATCATAAACATGGTAGAAGGAAAAATAAAGAGGTGAGATTAATTTTAGCACAAATCTTGAACTCATTTAATGGGAGTAAAATTTTTCACCTATCAGCCAATTCACATTTGAAGTAAGTAAACTGTAAGCTAAAGGGGAAAATAAATATTACCATATAACAAATGCGATGTACTGTATAAAAGCCTTTCAATTGGTTAAGTATTATCTTGCGTGTAGAAATTGTTTATAATTAATTTCAAGGTTTCATGTTTTTATTAAGTTTATAAAATATTTTTTTAAATGTGTAAAATATTGAGATCATTTTCTGTCTTAGAAAAAACTACGAAGAAAAGGATACAAATTAAAGTAAAATTGTTTTTTTATCACATAAGTATACTTAATAAATATTCATATAAAATTATGTTATATATTGACAGTTTATATAAATAAAATATCTTTATAATTTGTAAGAAGATATTTAATTTTAGACTTTTTTGTTTGAATTGAAGAAGGATTTTAATTTGTTACAGCACAAGACACGGGTTTATATATAGGGTCATTGGTGAGTCATTGTCGTTAGGTGATAAACAAAGCTAGCAAGCAACATTGTGGCTTCTTGGAAAAGTTGTGTGGACTGTGTAAACTTCTTTCATTGTACGTGATTTGGCTCCAACCTTTCATGGATATTGTGGATAACAGCTAGTTCAAATTCCTATCTCTTATTTTCATATTTAGGGTGAATGTTTGTTATGATGTATTAAAAAAATCAATAAGCGGAACTTAATTTATGGTTGCTTACTTCTTCCATGTGCTGTTCTCTCCATATATATATAGAAAGTGAAACACATTTATTTCACAGAACAGGAGTAGTGATAGAAACATCTAAAATATGAAACATTTTTTTTATGAAATACATATGAAAGTACGGACTTTTCTTTTCTGATTCATGGTTACAACCGCAGAATAATTTCTAAAGGTATACATGAATTAGTTTTTTTTTTTTTTTTTTTTTGGAACAACATACATGAATTAGTTTGCTTTGGGTTCTATTAAATTCATTACTCTAACCAACAAAAATACTTAAAGGTTAGTTTTAGGTTGTCTTGGAGTCGTGACCTATGCTAAATTTGTCGAAGCTAATCTTTAGCGTCGGCTTGTGGGAGTTATGACAAATTATAAAAACAAAATTGACACTAACATCAAAATCTATTTTGTCCGACACAAACTGACGAAGATAGGGAAAAATTATAAAATAATTTAAAATATGTTTTTTATCCTTATAAATATGATTATAAATATGAAAATATTCGAAATTCATAAAATTTTAGTTAATTTTTCATCTCACAAAAAAATTAAAGCTGTCAAAATTTGGTTTAAAGTTAGATTTGAGTATATTGAAACCTACATGTCTCATGATTTTGCACACGAGTAGTCCAGTGGACGTTGCCACATGTTAAAACGCTAATCCTATCTCTCTTTTGAATGGACCATTCAGCCCTAAATCCCTCTCCTCACTTGCTACGATCCCCTCCTCTCTTTCAGTACCACATTCCTTCCATTTTTTATTGTCTCGCTCCATCCCTGCTTGGCATTAACACAAACTATAATTCGGGTGACCACCCATCAACAAAGAATATTGTCGTTGAAATCTACCTTGCCCAAAACCTACAATCTAATGAATCCCACAACCAAAACTTGCAACCAATAGAAATAGGAGAGAAAAACATTAGAGAAAAATAGCACTAGAGGAAAAGAAGAGAGTGAAGGGAATGAGAGATCAAGGGAGGGAAAGAGATTGAGGTAGAGATGAGAGATTGAGAGAAGAAGAAAGAGAGGGTTTAAAATTAGGAGGAGGAGGCAAGGGAGATTTTGGTTATTCATGCTCAAATTACCAATATTTTAAAAAATATATTAGTTAGCATCTAACAAACTCTTTGGTCAACACTAACTACAACATTTATTACCATTTGATATGCGTTTTATTTATTTATTAAAGTTATCGTTCACCTTATCGATGCTAACTTAAATATCTTGATTAATGTTAGTTACTTCCTCTTTTGACTTAAATAAAACAAAAGTATTTTTTGACTCAAATATAATAAATTTAAATTATTTCCATTCTATTTAATGATATTATTTCAAAAATATATTTCAATTAATTGAAATTCTATTTTTAATTTTTTTTATTCTTAAAATCAATTTTCAAAAGAAGACACTTTAAGAAAAAAAAATATTTTTCTTAAATGCAAATAAAAGAAATAAATTATATTAATTAATTAACTTTCTTAATTAGTGAAAAAATTTGTTAATTTTGCTTATGTTTAAATTCGGAGGAAGTATTTTCAAATTTAGCATTGGTCAAAGTTGATGCTATTTAATAAGAAAATCAAAATAAAATGAAAAATTTCAAGGTTGTGTCCATGCTAGCGTTGATATCGTGGTTAATGTAACCTTTCAACTCGAATACTTACATTTCTTGTAGAATTTTCCTTAACGATAATACAAACAGTAACTATACTAGTAATTGATCATTAACATTTTGTATTATATTTGACAAGATTTATAAACAAAATTTAATTTATTTGTGTAATTTAAAAGATTATTTAACTAATTTAAGCCACAACTCTCGTAAATAGCTTTTCATCGTAGAAAAGGAAAAAAAAAAAAAGTAAAGAAGGAATGACAAATTTTCTACACTGTTTCATGTATACTTCTTCCATGTGCTGTTCTCTCCATATATAGAAAGTGAAACACATTTATTTCACAGAACAAGAGTAGTGAATTGTGTCCATGTAACATTGGCAACGCCGCTAGCACTGATATCGTTTGCAATGCTAACCTTTCAACTCTAATACTTACATTTCTTGTAGTAGTTATGAAGAATTTTCCTTAACAATAATACAAGCAGCAACTATACTACTAATTGACCATTAACATTTTGTTTACCAAGATTCTTAAACATAATTTAATTTATTTGAGTAATTTAAAAGATTATTTAACTAATTATTTAAGCCGCAAATGATTTTTCATCGTAGAAGAGGAAAAAATAAGTTAGGAAGGAATGGCAAATTTTCTACACTGTTTCATCAAACGGCAGTGGCATTATAATATGGAAATACGGCAAGGTCAAAATTAAGAGAGAGATTGGATGAAGGAAGCAATTCTTTTGTAAATTTAACCTTCCCCTCACGTGCCAAGGATTTGCTATATATTTCCTTGAAATATATGGAATTAGGTTCTGACTCGAGTGGGTGACCTTGCTAACTGGCAAAATTTATTATAATACGCAGTTCACATAAATCAAAGGTGGACAACAAAGACATATGCGCGATCGGTGCCGTATATTACATAAAATAAATAGCATCTATGTCTAATTTAAAAAGAAGATAGAGAGAGTAGGATCATAGACCTTAGTTTTCAACTACTTAGTGCTATCACCAACTGTATATTTTCCGATACATTTCCACAAGGAAAAAAAAAAAAAAACTGCACATGTATCTATTTGACCTGCATGCTTTTATGGCAAGGAATAGGGAGCCAGTTTGGTTCTCACTGTATCCAATTCTGTTGCTAAAGAAAATAAATTGCAAAATGACTATTCCCTAGCTATGGCATGTTTGACTATATACTTTTTAGAGTTCTGTTGGAATTCTTAGAGTGATAATATCTGAAGATTCCTATAGGATTAAATACTCATTAAACAAAAATTCTTTATCTTTCTTCCTATAATATCACATTATGACTTTCTAACTATTAAATACCTGAATCAATTACCATAAAGTTATTCCAACTTAAACAGATGTCTCGATTGGTATCTTTAATACGTAATTGTATTAAATACTTTAATGCAGAGTTTTATCCGTTCATAATAAATCTATCATACTCAAACAAAATTATCTCCAATAGAGAATACCTATGATTTAAAAAAGAAAAAAAAATTAATTCTCGTTAGGTGTCATCTAGAAATCATATGTTTCTATAAATAATAATTTACACGGTAAACTTATATATATTAATTGTACAGTGTCATGCATAATTACTTTGTCAAACTTGTATCAATAGCATGATATGTTTAATGATTTACAGTAAAGAAGGGAGAAAAATATATTCCATTCAGAAAGAGATTAACGTGAAATGCCAGCTCTATTCTCTTATGGCAAAGTATTGCGAGTATATTTTTTGACCAAATGAAAGAGAGGATTTATTTTTCTTTAGCCCAAAGAAGGCTCCAAATTTTAGGCTATTTAGAAAAATAAGGTTTCATAGGGTCCTAGTCCCAGTCACGACTTAGCCCAAATTTTATTAACTGGTCAGCTATATGATCCAAATCAAACTACAGCTCTCTTTGGGCCTAGTCTAACTATTTGACATCATTATTTTATTCATAATCACTAGTTATTCTCACACTTTGCTTCTTGGAATTAGAGTCAGTTTTGTAACTCAGTGGTTCAATCTATTATGTCAAAATCACCGCATTAACATCCACATACTTCTCGTTCAGCAAAAAAAAAAAAAAAAAAACCATCCACATACTTTACAGTAAAGTCATGAATCCTAGAACATCCAATTAAATACAGTTGCCAAATATTAGTCTAATTTATTTTCTCCAATATCTGGAACTTTGATCTAATCTTATGGTGTCTATTTTCTTTACTGTGCTTTTTGTTAGAAATGTTTTCTGAACCCATTTTGTTGTCATTTGAGAACAAGAAAAATAATGCTTGAACTGAGAGAAAATATAACCAGCACTAGGCTTACTGCAATTCCAAATTTTAATTTTGTAAACGTTATTTCTCCATATGGATCCTAAGGATTGTGTCTCCCAATATATTGATTTCGGACTCTTGAAATCCAAATTCAAACCTCAATACTCAATAGTAATAAGTGATGACCCTTTATCCCTTGCACCATATCCTCCTCCAAAAATTCTATTACACTGGAGGAAGAAAAGGCCTTCTTCCAAATTAGAGAGAGATATTGTTGAATGATGGCAGCTTATAACCAAATAAAAAATCACACACACGTACATATATTCACTGTCATCCTTTAAAATCAGTATAAAATCTACAGCCAAATTTTTAAGGAGTAGGATTGATCCCATGCCCAAAGTCTCGAGATAAAGGCCCTGGGACAAATTAGAAGAATTCAGTAAGTTTGATGACCCTTGAACAGTCTAATCAAATGAAATATGCTGCTTGTGATTTCATTTGTGTTTCTTCAAATTCCCTTAATATCTAAGGAACACAAAATGATAACCTACGTCGCGCAAAACACCAATCAGTCACAAAATCGCTAGAAAAAGTGAGAAGATCAAAAGTCAGATGTGCACGTGCACCCTTCTTCCTTAGCTTATTTTTGGCCACAAATCACAATAATAATCTATCCAATGATAGACTTTGTAAACAGAGATCTTGACCAATAAAATGATTGCTAAGGTAATTAAGAGCATTTGAAGTTATATTACAAGCAACGTTGAAACTTTGTCCTCCACTGAGCCACGGGATAGGAACAGAGCTCGGCCATATTTGCGTTAATGTTGGCCACAAACTTGTTCCCGTGACACAAAGACCCCGTGAATGTGTTGAAAAAATATCTTACTCCTGATTGGTTATATATTGGCTAATAATCTATGAACATAAGACAATGTTGCTTAAGGTGATGGGATGCAATTGCTACTCATTAAATTATTTTGTGTGGATATCAGATCTTTGTTTCTTTGTTAGTTATGGCGAACACTTCCTGTCCCATTGAGCTGGAGCCTAGGACACTGAATCAAGTGCAGCTCACTCAAGCAAGGGTACATAACTTCTACCTCCACTATTATTTGGCAATTATTTAGGTTGTTTACTTTTGGAGGCTAAATTTCATAATATTTACCCATGATTGTTGATAATCTGTGTTGTTTCTTGCAGGAAGTAGCTGCAAAGGTAGTTCAAAAGTTGGAACCATGTGAAGCATCAGCTCTGTTTATTGAGGTATGATTTCAAATTAAACCTAGGATATTTTGTATTGAGTGACGATACATAATACATGAATACTCTTCCATTCTAAACAACTCATTAACACTCACAATTCTTCTTTATCTTTTCTTTTATCGCATCATATACTTGTTATTTTTACATTTTCTCTCTCTTCTGTCTCTTTTTTACTAGGATGAACACAAGTCATTTTTGTTTTGTCTATGTGCATAGGAGAATTTTATAATGGGCCAACCGGTGAGCCCTGTAGTATTCACTGTTGGATTTTGTTAGGAATTAGATCAATAACAAGAAATGAGGAAAGGTTACTTGTTATATAGCATGATGAGCTTCTCATACTCAATGGTTGGCTGTGAGATGGTTTGTGATATATATATATAAACACGAGAGAAAGATATCTTATACTAGAGTGGAAAGATTAAATCTAGATCGTATAATAAAATATGAGCGATCAAGATTTAATCTTAAAAAGTCATGTGAATTTTTAAAAAAATTATGTAACTTTTTAAATAATCGCATCACATTAAATTTTAATCTTTTAAGTATGATTATATGGTCTAGATTTAATTATTTCACTCATATAAAATATTTTCTCTAATAAGATATGTCATGTGTGTATATAGATAGAAATATGTGAAGGGAAAGAAATGAAATAAATAAAGTAAATGAATTTTTTTAAAAAATAAATGTTGTATATTCAAACAGAACCTGAAAATTAGAAACCAACATAAAATATAAATGGGGTTCAAATATAATTGAAAATACATTAACAATATTTTTTTACTCTAGCAATTTAATAATGAATTGTCATATAATTAAAATTTATTGAATTTTATAATAATTATGTTAAAAGTTATGTGTAAAGTAATATTTAGTTGGTTGACAAATTAAAATTACTTACACCGATAATTTCTCAACATTAACCTCAAGAAAAATTGATTTAAACTTGGACAATTTTGCAGTATAAAGCAGATTCTAAAAAAAAAAAAAAAATACCCGAGCCAGAGCTACACAAACTTGATCAATTTTAATTAAGAAAATGAAATTGCAGTTTTAAGGGCTTTCTTTAAATAGCAAAAAAGAAAAAATTACTTACTATAATTTATCAACATTAACCCCCCCTATCTGCTTATCTTATTAATGAAACCAATGATTATTGTTTGTTAATGAAGGGGCTGATGCATCCAATACAGGAGGTGACGCATATGGATGAAAATGGAAGCCTAGCTGAGAATCTTGTTGATTGCATGAAGAAGGCTGAGTCCATCCCCGATGACAAAGCTTGCCATTGCCAATGCTCGTGCGCTGCTGAAAACCCATTTAAAGAACCACTTTCTGCACCCTTTTGATTAACTCTTTATTACTTTACATGTTTTTTTCCTTCTCTGCGGGTGCTGTCAATGCAAATATTCCTAATAAAGTGCAGGGTTCATACATTGTTCCTTTTATTATTTTAATTGGGTTATGGGCATGATTTCAAGCCCACACTAACAACTCTAGGACTCATTGGAACCAACTCCATTATTATGCAAATATACTAAAGTAGCATTTCCAAAATACAACGACGTGAACAAAATTTCCAGAAAATATCAGGTTTTTCGGATATTTAGATACAACTCATTGGATTTTACTAGTACCACATACGTCCAATAAGGATCATTTCTATCCTGTATCTCCCAATATAAATTCTACACCTCCCAAAAGTTTCAATGGTCAAAAATATCTTCAATCCTAACAACTCCTCTTTTTCTTCCGTGTGTCGCCCAAGCACGATGCTGTCGAGGTGGCAAAGTTTTCAAGGTCGATGCCATCAAAGGTGGCGAAGAAGGAGATTATTAGAGAATATACTATTAAGTCATAGTTTGTTACAGTAAATAGAATATTATTTGTTTTGATAATATTGGATAGGATATTAGTTGTAACCGTAGATAAGGTTTAGGAGTTTGTTATCCCATTCTTATCTTATCCTGCGTTGATCATGTAGTTATGTATTATCATTTGTTATCTTTCCTTTGCCTATTTAAAGGCTACCAATTAATGATACCAGGGCACTCTCGAAACTCAGATTTACTATGGTATCAGAGCAATCCTTTTCATAAATATTTCCGCATTCCAAACTCTGATTCTTTTACGTGCGTAAGCTTGTTCCCATGGCCGAAACTCAAAGCGGCAACCTTAAGCCCTCAAACCCGCGATCTCCTTATTACATGGGAGCTTCTGATCATCCTGGTGTTATACTTACACTAGTCATGTTGCGAGGGGAGGCAAATTATGATAATTGGGCAAAGCTCATGAAAAACGCACTCAAAGCCAAAAATAAACTGGGATTCATTACAGGATCCATGAGGAAACCAGATCAAAACAGTGTTGAAGAATGGCACGCGTGGGAGATATGCAACTCAATGATCAATGGCTGGATTCACAACACCATTGATCCTTCACTACAACCGTACATTAAGTGCTTTGAGACTGCACAAGCTCTATGGGAGGATTTGAAGGAGCGCTACTCAGTTGAAAATAATCCACGTATGTATCAACT
>PYAF01002035.1:625575-638675 GCA_007407185.1 Glycine tomentella | reverse complement strand
ACTGGTTTTTTTATTATGTTGGGCAATTCTCCAATTTCTTGGAAAACAAAGAAGCAAGCAACTATATCTCGTTCCTCAGCGGAAGCAGAATATCGTTCCATGGCCACCACTGCAGCAGAACTCATTTGGATCAAATATTTCCTAGCTTCTTTGGGTGTTAATCATACTAAATCCATACAACTGTTCTGTGATAACCAAGTTGCTCTCCATATTGCAGCTAATCCAGTGTTTCATGAGCGCACAAAACACATTGAACTTGATTGTCACTTTATTCGTGATCATATCCTTGATAATACCATATCCACAGTTTATGTGTGTTCAAGCTCTCAACTTGCAGACATATTCACGAAGGCATTGGGGAAACGACCTTTTCATCATATACTTTTCAAGTTGGGCATTTCATGTCTTCATGCTCCAACTTGAGGGGGAGTATTAGAGAATATACTATTAAGTCATAGTTTGTTACAGTAAATAGAATATTATTTGTTTTGATAATATTGGATAGGATATTAGTTGTAATCGTAGATAAGGTTTAGGAGTTTGTTATCCCATTCTTATTTTATCCTGCGTTGATCATGTAGTTATGTGTTATCATTTGTTATCTTTCCTTTGCCTATTTAAAGGCTACCAATTAATGATACCAGGGCACTCTGGAAACTCAGATTTATTAGAGATGTTGTCTTCGTCCTCGCATGCATCAACAATGCTAACTACCAACTCTCATCGCACTAAAAGAAGATCTTCAAAGGTCGACAACCACAACGGTGTTGCCATCGCTGCCAGACGCGTCCTCTCCTTCTACATGCGATACGAGTCACCGCTCCACGTGGACAGACTCGTGGTTCAGTTCGATGATAAGGCTCAGGCCATTGCTCCTCCCCAATCTTCGAATACCTTCTCTCCACATCGAACGCGACGCTGTCGTCTTCTTGCGGGTCTTGCCGTGTTCGAGTTTGAAGAAGGGAAGGGGTTCCTACCACTATTTCTGAACGGCTATTCCTGAATAAGATATATTTCTCAAATAGATATTCTAGAATATGAAAAATTATATTTTGGAACATTTATTTCAAGATAAAAAATTACATTTCATAATAGCTATTCTAGAAATTCTAACTATTCTAAAATGTAGTTTATTTCATAAAAGTTGTTCTAAAATATAGTTTTCTATATTTTGGAATAGCCGTTAAGGAATGGGGTGCCTGATATAAGGATATTTTTGTCCTCTGAAATCTTTTGGGAGGTGTAGGATGTAAAATGAGACGTGCAAGATATAAATGCATCAAGGTGTACCGCTGTTATCTGGGCTTTGTTTAGGCTTTTTTGAGTGCTTTTTTTATTTCAATGTTGACCAAAAATCATGATTGAAAAATCTTACCATGTTTGTTTAACGTTGCTTCTAGTGTCAAGGAGGATTAATTAAAAATTAAAAATAAAGAAATTTTAATTTAACTTTGCCCAATATTAACCGAGGATTTAATTTAATTTAAATATTTGCCCAATATTTGCACGGTAATTATATATACTTACATTTTAAATTTAATTTTCGTTTCTATTTTTAAATTTGAATCGATTAAAAATTACCTGTGCAATATTAGGACACTTGCTAGCTTAACGTTAATTTAATTCTTTAAAATCTATTTTAGAGAAGAACATTACACTTAAATATATTTTTAAACTTAGTAACTTACTAAGAAACCAATGGAATAAAACATGTTTTTCAATGACAAAAAAAAATATTTTTCTTGAAATAATTTCAGGTGTAGATAAAAATTTATTCTTTCATATACTTAGTTGATAAGTTTCATCATTTAATCATGAAAAATGAATACCATATGCAATATTATTCACAATTTTTTTATAAAAAAAAATTACATATTGCATTTATAAATATACCTAAAAAAACATATCTTTTTGTGTAACGATTCTTACATTATTAACTAATTAGAAACCGCTCTTCTATACCTATTTTTTTTTGTGTGTAAATGCATACATAAATTTTACATGTAAATCATATAACAATTATCTTCTTTTTCTTTTTTTAACGCTTCTTTTGTGATTAAAAAATAAGAATTTAGCTTCTTATGAGCTTTTATCCATTAGATGCTAAAATTAGTTGATTTATAGTGTGTTGGTTATATTTTAGTAAAAATGATACAACAGAGACATGGAAGATGGATGGAAGATCTAGAGTAAAAGGGGGAAGTATTTGTGAAAAAAAAAAAAGATAGACGGACAGAACAAAAGTTAGGGCACGAAGAAGAGGAAAAAATCCGCTCACTTGGGGACCCCTTCCTCCATTTTCTTCCTTTTTTCTTGCTTCCTTTATGAGAGGTTAAATTATCCATTGTTGGGAGCTCAACAACCAAGTACTCTTGATGTAATGATTCTAACTATCTATTCGATGTTATCTTCATATTATTGTTGTTTTTTTGAGTTTATTGCCATGTTTGTAGTTTGATCATCCGTGCTCATGTTTTGATTTAGATTTTATGCATTTGAAAATATTTATTTCCTAAGAACTGAAAAAAACATCTAAGTGAGTCATATCTAGGGATAAAATGGTTTTGTTTAACCTAAAGTATTTGTCTTTATTCTTAATGCAAATCGTTTAATGTAGCTCTTAAGAGATTAGAAGTAAAATTAGGTGGTTTAAACTCTTTCACTTGAGGAATCATGGTCAAAGTAGATTAGTAGACGAAGGTAATATGAAAATAATGTTAAATAGCGAAAAAAATTTAATATTGTGTCAATGGTAGTTTTAATTAGTTGAGCCCTCAACATACTTCACATCCTTCCTTCGAGTGTTTGTGTCTCTTCCCTTGCACTTGTTATGTTTCATAATTTAAATTACATAGAATTTAATTACATATAGTTTTACTCTGCAAAAATCAATTAAACAACACTTAAATTTATCTTTTAATTACTACTTGAACAAATTGATATATTTACAAAGTGTTAACATAAATTCTTACATTATTAACTAATTAGAAATCACTCTATATGAAACCTTTAAAGTAAATATATTAAATAAGGTAATAGTTTTATCTTTTAAAAAATAGTTTTATCATATATGATAATCTAAGATTAAATGATAGTGAGCCTAAAAAATTAAATGAAAGTGTAATTTTTTTTACACTATCAATATCATTATATTTAAATTGAATTCGTTCATTTTTTTTCTAATATTTCATTTTGTTGTTTTCAAAACGTTACCCTTTAGGTCAATAGGTCATTGAATTGGGCACGAAATATTCCTGAAAAATTGCATACACGGTTCGTATTGTTTGTATGTGTAGTCAATGGCTCCATGATACTAAAATGATTGTATTTTCCTTTTCTCTTGCGTTTTTTCTTTTTCGAGAGAGAGTGATTGTAGCTTCGTTTACATGTAATTTCACATTAATATTTTTCATAAAAAAAATTATATGATATTTAAGTGTGTATTTATTTTCTCATGACGTCAAACTTAATTCACACATTCTGCATATTTTATTAATTTTAAAATTGTTTTTAATGAAGCTCAAACTGAGTATGATATTTTTTTTAAGGAATTGAGTATGATCATTATGGTGAGAAAATACTAGTTTTTAGAATATCTGATGTAGTTGTATATTAGGGTTTAAACTTGAAACAATTTATTAGACTAAAACAATCTTACTTTAATTAATTGGTAGATTATGTGTCTTTTAGGATACAAAGATAAAAAAAGAAAAAGGAAAAAAAATGACTGCTTCTGTGTAGAAAAAAACTCTATATTTCTGTTAAAAAACCTCTCAATTTCTTCTAACTGAGATAATAGCAAAATGGGTTTTTAGGGGGAAGGTGGAACACTATGTTAATATGTTATGAGGATGACAAAGAAAGTGTAAATAAAATAAGAAAGGCCTACCTACCAAGAGAAATTTAGAGTTGCTCACCGACGCAGCACCCGTGACAGAACAGAACAACATAGTTACATAGTGACCATACAGTCATAGTGTATTTTAATCAACCATGAAACATGCAATGCTCTGGATATTTTTTTATTTTTTTATTTTTAATTATTAATCAATGATCTGGAATTGAATGGTTAGTTTTTTTTTTTTTTTTCTATTGGTATATAAGTTATTTACGATAACTATGCATGGGTGGTACGTCTTTCATAAATACGAGGGAGATTAAAATAGTCCATAAATACGAAAGAGATTAAAATACTTACATGACAGGCAATAGTGTAAACGAGTTCAATCCTGTTGAATATTTGAAGTTTAGGTATGGTTTATTAAAAGAATATAAACTACTTGGATTTGATCCTTTAATTAAATAAGAGTAAGTGAGTTTGAATTTAACTTGTGATAAAATATTATAAAGTTTGAATTTGACTTGTTTAGCTTATTATAATTTAATTAGTGTTTTAATTTCTATGTTAATGGGATAAATGTATTTTATACAGTTATATAATTATAATTTATATTAAATAAACATTTTGGAATACATAAATTATTTTGAATTTATAATAAAAAAGGTATATTATGATATAAGGAAACGGAATGATAATTAACTGCGGAAAATTTTAATATGATTGAGAGAAGAAATATTTTTATTAATTGCGGAAAAATGTGTGTGAAATGTACATTAAAAAAAAGGTAAAATTTTTAATCTTCGAGTTCAAACAATGATTCTAATTTGTTCTATAAAAAATTATTCTAATTTATAGTATCAGAATATATTTTTTATTTTATGAGTTTTTTAAATTTTTTGAACTTTATTAATTGAATATTTGATAAATATTTTAATAGTAATAATAATCTTCACACAGAAATATATGATCAATATGTGATTATGAAATTTTTAGAAAAATAGACTATTATATTTTCATAATCTAATAAATAAAAATAATAGTAATAATTTTATATATTTCTATAGTGAATGTATACATAGTGAAGGGTAGTAAAATTCTCGTCATCAAATTAAATATAAAAAAATTCATAAGTTATAAGTTGTTAATGTCGAATTTATAAAAGTTCAACATGACTAATTAAAATAATTGATGAATAACATACACTTTTTTATTAAACAAAGAATTAAAAGAAAAAATAATTTTTGAAAACAAAATTTATATTCTTCAATTTAAATTAAATTTGTTTCTCTTACTCATGTTTATATTCAAACAAAGAGGGTCAAGTTATCCCTCCTATTGAAATCTATATCTAGTTCACTTTCTTTTTGTCCATGCATACGCTTGGCAAAGGTGTATATATATACCTGCCCCATAGTAAAACAAAGCTGTAGCAACAAAGCCATATAATTAAAATGTAAAAAACGAATAAAAATAACCCATAGACTAATTTAGTAGTATTAAACATAGTATATAAGTACAAATCTTAGGAAAGCTTCCATGGCAACACACACAAAATTTACCCTTCTTTGTTTCTTTCTCTCTCTTCCTCACTCACCCAGTCTCCATTTAAACGTTTACCTACACAGCCAGAAGCTCATTCATTCACACTGACCCACCTCCCTACGCACTGTACAAACACAATCATTGAACAGTGTATGTGGTAAAAGGCACCGTTTCCTCTGTTTTTGGGAGAGAAAAATATAAACAGAGCAAAACAGGGGAAAACAGAGCTGAAGGTGAAAGATGGTGAGTGAGCAGAGAATACAAGAGGAGGCAAAAGTGGCGGTGTTGGAGTGCAGCGGAACAATGAGTGGACCCCTCGTCGGAGCCGCCGCCTCGGCCGGGACTCGCCGACGCCGGAGGGCGGAGGCTTTGCAGTTGGTTCTGAGAGCGTTGTGCATGGCTTCCTCTGTTGTTGCGATCTCACTCATGGTCACTGCTAAGGAATCTAGCTCTATCTCCATCTATGGCTTTCTCTTACCTCTTCACTCCAAGTGGTCTTTCTCTGAGTCATACGAGTAAGCATGTTCCATTGTTATGTTTTTTTTTTTTTTTTTTGCTCAATGCTTTATGATCTCCTTCTCTCTGTTTCTCTCTCTATGTTAATTAAAGTTTTGTTTTTTGTTTTCTTACTGGGTGTGTTTCTTTGTATTCAGATTAGTTTATTTTTTTTTTCAATAATAATTTTTTGCTCTGTTTTTTCCTCAGAGGAGAGAGAGAAAAGTGAAATGCAACGTAAGTTGTGTTTTCTAACTAACTAAAAACACCTGTTTCTTCTAAGAAGAATCCTAAGGAAATAGTTTGAGAAAAGAGCATGTTAAATTTTAAAAACAGGGTATCAATTTTCATATGAAAACCTTTGCCTCATTTTCTCACAATTTATTGGTAACCATGCACGAGTTGATGAGAGTTTGCTTTTCTTATTTTATTTTATTGGTATCAATATTATTTTATTGCCAACAATGTCTTGGGGATGTGGGTTGCGGACAAATTTGACTGTAAAAAGTGGAGCCTTGCCAGTGGTGGATCGACTCTTTCGTTACAAATGATGCAGATATTATCTAAAAAATAAAATTTATATTTAATGAGTGATGAAGAATTTTTTTTAATAATTTATATATTTATATAATTAATTAAGATTAAAAATAAAATTTAATAGTATCTAAAAATAAAATTTAATATGGGTTAAAATTTTTTGTTTGCTCTACAACTGCTTGGTGGGGTTTGTTTGTCTAGTCATCATCACATTTGAATGAACAGTGATAGGTCCGTGATTGAATTTCTATTTTTTCTTTTCTATCTTTTTCTCCATCTTTTGCACTTTTTTTTTGGTGTTTGTTTGTCCCTTTGCCTCCATGTCTTTAGATTATGCAAATTTTTTAACTTCCCTCATAACTTTATTTAAAATTGTTGTTGCTAGAATAATGTTGGTATAATCTTCGTTTCCTATCTTTATTTAGCTTTTGAATTTATGATATACTTTAAAAAAAAAAAAAAAAACTATTTACTAATGTACTACTCGAAATTGAAATCATAAGCTCTTGCTTTGAGCGATCTAAAATTTATTCGTTAACTTAATCTTATTTATAAAAACATGTTTGGTGATTGTTGTCAAAGTGTCATTGTTGACAGATATCTTGTTGGGGTTTCTGCTGCTGTGGCAGTTCATTCATTGCTTCAACTACTCATTGGCACATCGAGATTTCTTAGGATGTCTTCTGTGATTCCTTCCAGAAATCATGCATGGCTTATTTTTGCTGGGGATCAGGTATATTAATTTAGTTATACATATTATGAAGGTTCTGTACTTAATACTCATTTGGTCCCTAAGCTGTTATATGTTCTATAAATAACAAATCCATTTACAAATTACAATGGTGGAAAAGCCAGCAGAAATTACCACTAAGGGTGTAGAGAACATGCAAATTTTTTTAAGAAGCAAAAGTCAATTATTATGGGAAATAGGGTCTAATCTGTGAACAATTGTAGACTTTTGAGTTGTTGAGAATTGAGATAATCTAAACTGCAGTCCAATGCATTAGCTGGAATATATAGTTGTTACTTCTATATTGGACTAAACTTAAATGGATTGCATCTTTTTGTTACCTTTCTAAAGCATTTATAACTTGCAATCGTTTTACTCTTAATATAGTAGGACTTAAGAATTAATCATGCACGATTACTCCTTTATAATATAGTGCTACTTTATAAGGGTTCTATTATTATTATTATTAACTTGCAGGCATTTGCTTATGCTTTAATGAGTGCTGGATCTGCTGCATCTGGGGTGACCAATCTGAATCGCACAGGAATTAGACACACAGCTCTGCCTGATTTTTGCAAGCCTTTGCACAATTTTTGTGACCATGTTGCCATCTCAATAGCCTTCACTTTCACTAGCTGTTTTTTGCTGGCTACATCTGCTGTTCAGGATGTAATATGGCTCTCCCAACACTGAAATGCCTCCTCATATTACACGTAAAATGTAACAAAACATCTGAAACTATAATCTCCATACAATGATCCCTATCCTTTTAGACCTTGTAGTCAGTGTTCATGTTTTCAGCTCTCTTACATCTTGGTTGCAAGATGTTACTTCTGATATGTTATGATGGCAGTGTAAACTCTTGATCAGTGACTTGTGGTGAAGGCTTGTGATCTGTGAATGAATTATATGGCAATACGATTGCTATAAGCAATCTTATACTTTTTAAGGTTTAACTATGTTATACTTTCTTAAGAAACTATAAACTACAAAGTATACTTTAGACCCATCTATTGCAATTTGGATATTGTTATTTAAACTTTTAATATTGAGGTGGCAAAGCCCGTGTGGTAGGCATAGCCATGAACAATACTTTTACATTCAAAATCAATTTCTCAGCTTGGTTTATTTGCATTTTATTTTTTTGGTGAGGCTCGTCCACTGGCAATTTCAGTCCTAACCAATTTCTCAACTCCTGACACGTGTTTTAACATAAAATGTCTCTGACTTACTTGAATATAGATTTCAATGATTATATATTGTTAATGTAACTATTATTATAATGAATTAAAAATCAATAATATGATTTTTAAGATAATTTTATATTTCAGTTAATTCTCTTGTTTTAATTTTTTTCTTTTTTTTTTCTATCTTTTTTTTATCCCTCTTTTATTTTAGTTTATTATTTCTCTCTTTTATCTTATTTTCATTTTTTTTTTCTTCCCCTCTTCATTTCTCTTTCTTCTTCTTTTTTCTTGTCTATCATTGGGTTCATCTATCACCGATTCAATTAATTTGAGTTAAAGATGTTGATGTTGATGATTTTTAAGATAATTACTATAAAAATTAATACATGAATTGTTATTAGATGACCCTCCAAGATTATTTTACACTATTAATATATAAATTATTTTCTCTAATTCTATTACATTCAATAATTTTAAATTAATCTTCATCGAATATAATTCTTTCCAACTTTAAAAGGAAGTATAAATTTAGTCACTTAATTACATTTTTTTACTAATGTTGCACATTTTACATTAATTGCGAAAATGCTTCTTTTATAGAGAAAGCCAGAAAGGTATTATTTCACACTCACTGTGAAACCGACATTACGCTTTATACTGTTAAGTTTATAAGTAAGTCTTCCCACGAATCGCCAAAATATATAGGCTTATTTTCACACCATGACTCGTGAATATGTAATTCAACCCATTCGATGAGTTTGTACTTTGTACAATTGCATGAAACTTGTTCACCTTCAAAGTAGTTTTTTCTTTCAATATTTTTTTTATTGGAGTTTCTCTAATTTCTTTTATTAAACATAATGATGCGAATCCAACTTTAATGAATTCTAATATGCAACGTCAAGCATTTCCATCTTGCCTTGGCCATACAACTTCCATTTAAACTAATTACATCATCAAGATTAATTTAGTAATGAAGTTAATCTTATTCATATTAATTTATTTAGTTTTCAAAAACTGTAGTTGGTTTTCACTTGTAAAAAGCAGGTTTTCATATTTTTTAAATTGTTCTTTTGTTAATGTTTTTTTAATGATTGTTTAACATTTATTATGAATGTCTTATAGCATATGACAGATTAATTTTAAAATTGAGATTGGGTATTATATAAATTTATATTAAAATATTGAGTATTGTAACATAGGATGAAGTGGGTAGGGTGTCAAATTAAATGAGAAGTCTCTTAGTTAATTTCTCCAAATCTGTTTTATAAGAATTAAATTAGAAGTCTTTGTTGGTCATTTTTATAAAAGTCAATGCAGAATGTCTCTTAATTTTTTTACAAAAATATCTTTAATTATGAGTCATTTCTTTAAATTCATTAAATAGCATATGGAATATATTATTTGTCTTGGACATTTTGAGAGTTTAATTTCGTGTGAAGAAGAGATTAAGAAAATGAAAGTTGAGAATAAGGGTATATCTCATTAATGTTTGGGGTGATTTAAAAATGAAATTAGTGTAAGCAGTAAACATGATTTCCTTTTCCTGTTCCGTGAATTAGTACTACTTGATTGTGAGGGACCAATTTTCTTTTGGTTCTTAGGGGCCCATAGTGAATCCAATTGAAAGCACAAAATTAATGAACTAAAATTCTATTCAGGCTCAGGCCCACTAAGCTTCACCTGGTCCCGTTGTACTACTCATGATTTGTGCTCCTTGTTTACCGCTGTTACATTTGTTTCAATGATAAAATCAAAGTTAAAGCATGTCCACTTATGATTGCCGAATTTCAATTCAGAATTTGAATAACGCTACTCCAATGTGAGCAATATGAACATGACCATGATTCATGAACCCCCCAACACTTCACACACGTTATTGCTAAATGCCAACCGTCACGCCCCCCACGTAATGCGTGTCTCATATACATACATACATATATATAGTACATGCTTTCCTCTACAATGGTACATTTGGTTATAAAAATAAATTGTTGCATTTCAGTGTGTGAGAAATTAATTAAGAAGAACGCAAATATGGCATCCCTTTTTATTGGCATCCTCTGCACGGCTTCGATCGTTGTCTTCTTGGCTGTCAAATTAGCTGCGGCTAGGGAATTCAAAGTGGGTGGTGACTTGGGTTGGCATGAACCTGCCCCAAACGTCACTGCATTTTATAATCAATGGGCTGCAAGGAACAGGTTCCAAGTTGGTGACTCTTTGGGTAAGAGTAAGACTAGTTACATCACTCATTTATTTATTGTATGGGAATACAACTTTTCTTAGTCACCTTTTGTGTTACAATTTATATATCATTTTTTAATTTTTTCTTTTGAAAAGAAAATTAAAAAAAAAAAAAAGACAAAACTTACATACAATTTGTTAGGTTCCAATTAGAATTGGAGTTTCAATCTGATAATCCATATAATAAAGATTTGCACTAAAGGTGAACATAAATTATTGAGGGAAAACTCCATATTAGAGATCAACACCAAATTAAAAAGCACAAGTTTTGTCCAAAAAAAATTGCAACTAACATGTGCCAGTTGTTTCAAATAGTAAGGTGATCCCATTATATAAAAACACGTTAATTGATGTTTTTATTTGTGCAGTTTTTGTGTACCAGAATGACTCAGTTATGAGTGTGGAGAAATGGACCTACTTTCATTGTGACTCAAATAGCCCCATCGATACATTTGATGATGGGAACAGCACAGTGATTCTTGACGGCCCTGGGGTGTTCTACTTCATCAGTGGAACTGAAGATCATTGCCAGAACGGTGAGAAATTGATTGTAGAGGTGATGTCGCCACATTCAATTCCAAACTCTCCACCACCACAAGGTTTCTCAGCATTGGCTCCTTCACCTTCTCATAGCTCAGGGGTTTCTGTCTCCATAGTGTTTGGTTCAGTCTTTATGACTCTTTTAATCACTTTTGCAACCCTGAACTTCTCTTCTTCTGGTCACAGTGCTTAAATAGTTTTTTTTCTTATAAAAAAATTTGCTTTTGGAGTCTGATTTGTCTAGGTGTTAGTATTGGCATTTGCCCTATAATTATTTTTTACTCCATCACATTGATGATACTATATATGTTATTATTTGTCCTCTATTTATAATCATGGCTTGGCTTTCTTTTCATTTTTAAGTTTAATTGCTTATGGATGCAGTGTTGTACTAGCTAGTTTGAGAGGTGCTGCATGCCCAGCAACTCAAATACTTTACCTCCTCTTCTTCTATTTCCAATTAATAAAAAAGTAAATTCTACTGATCACAGAGTGCATGTTTAGGTTAAAGTTTATAAAACTTTGAAATGGTTTTTATTTTGCAAATTGAGTTTGAAACTTGATTTCAGGCAAAATATAGATGTGCAAAGTGCAAACCTAAAAATCCAACCATAACCAGAGCCTTCCACTACATGTACTTTAACTGCACGATGTAGAGTGTGGACTTTCATGAATGTTGATTATGTTTTGTGTAAATAATTATTTCTTGTGTTCTATTAATTTCCTTTCCACATATACTCTTTCAAAATTCTGGAACAGTTTGTTGAAAACTTTCTCCATTATAATCTTTTGTAGATAGTTTATATTTGCCTATTATTGTTTTGATCGAGGATAAGGCTATCAGGCCATATATTGTAAATCATGGTACTTGAATCTTTAAATGTATAATAAACTTGTTGTTGCACCCGGATTTCAATACAAATTTGAACATTTATAAGTGAGAATTTTAATTATTGTGAGAAACAGAACTATATATCTAATCTATATAATTATACATAGATATTAATGATCACATATTATTTAAAATAATTATAAACATTTATTTTTTAATCTTCATCATTCATATAATCACACAAATAAAATTTATTTTTATAATCATAAGTATTCATCTAATGATAAAAAAATATCAAGAATGATAAAAAAAAAATATAAGTTTTCATTTGATACGTCTGATATGGATTTTGAGTCTTTGACACTATAATAAAATAATATTATAATCACATCCCACTTTACGCCTTTCCCATTCATGGGCCCAAAATAGAAAATGTCTGAATTTTGGGCTCTATCAAAACATTCGTCTTAACAATTCCAAAGGTCCAAACTCGTTGAAGGCCTATTTGTTTTTGTTTTTCAGCATACGTGTGCCACATTGTTTAATTATAGGTTTGATTGTTATTTTGTGTTTTATTTTTTTTAAGTTTAATTTGATTCTATTGTTATTAAAAGGTTCGATTAAATAGTGTAATTTTTAAAATTGATTGAATTAAGTCCAATATTTTTTTAAAATAAAGAGAAATTCTAGTGATACTTTCTTTTTAAAACTCTCCCTTGATTGAAATTTGTTATAATTACCAATTTTAGTGGGTCTTACTTCTTATTTAATACTTAATCTTAGATTAGATAAATTTTTTTATAAATATTTAATGAGAAGAAAATAATAAATAAAACAATTTTTTCATTAAGTTTAAAATAAGAAAACCTATATAAGTTTATTTCAATATTGTATGTGGAGAAATTATTTTATTTAAATTAACTTATTAAGTTTAATTATTTTAATAAGAAAATTTTCCCGTATAAAATATTTTTTTATTATTTTAATTAAATTAAAATAATAAAAATTATATAAGTTAGTTTTCAAAAATTGATTTTAATTTATGCTGATTTTAACTTATAGGTTCTTTTTTATAAATGCTTATAAAACAATTTATACCTTAAATTAATATTAGGGTCTTCATTATAAAGAATTCAGTCAAGGGAGAGTTTT
>PYAF01002035.1:610640-623557 GCA_007407185.1 Glycine tomentella | reverse complement strand
TATTAATTGGGACAACGGTTATATTTATTAATTTTATATTCTAAAAGAAATTAAGTAATATAAGTACAAAAGTTTGACAAATATAATAATAATTAATCATGTTCTTCTGGTAATCACAAATTAAGTCCCACATTATTTGAAAAATAATGAGATTCAAAATTATGTTAAGACGTTTGAAATTTTGAATTAAAAAAATCTAAAATATTATTTTAATCTTTTATATATTTTTTATTTTATTTTAATCATTTATGTTTTAAAAGTCTTGTTTTAGTATTTTATGTAAATTTTATTTTAATTTTTCCATCAGTTTAATCTTAACATTGTTAATATTTTAAATTTTAAAATAATTAATTTACGACCCTAACAACTAAAAAGTATCACTGTGTGTAAACGACAAGATGAGAATCACATATTCATGTTATTTATCCCTCATTGCAAGCATTCTTCAGCGATCAATCACCAAATTGGTAATTTATCCCCATAATGGATCCCACCACCACCCCCACATCTCACAATCTCTCCTCCCCCACCACTAATCATGTCCTTCGCCGTCGTCGTCCCTTCCTTCCACCTCACCACCATCAAATTGGTAATTTTTTTTTCTTGTTTTTTTTCAATCATTTCTTTCTCATTATGATCTGTTTCATTTTTTGTATACCAATAATTTTCCTTTTTTTGTTTTCATGTTTGTTGGCTATGGGGTTCTGTCAAGAAAATTTGCAATCTAGGGTCCCAAAATGCAGAGAAAATTGACAGTGTTAATGCTATCGAGGTTACGGTCAATGACATGGTTATCTTTATAATCGAGGTTCAAGTTTAGTTCCACATTTTTGGAAATTAGCGTATGTGTGGAGTTCATTCTCATCTTGTGCATCCTTTGATGAAGCCTACGAATTTTGGTTCTGATTTTGATTTGCATTTTTTTATTAATAGCTCATTCACATAGTGCAACCCTTTGTTGGAGCTTGTGAATCCTGGTTGTGGTTTTGATTTGCAATTTTGATTTTGTTTCTTGACAACTTTGGCAGCGGATGAGAACGACGACTAAATGGCGCAGTACGAAACAGGTGTTGTTTGGGTTTGGTAAAACTCAAACTTGGGAAAGACAGGTCACAACGATTCGTATGGTTGCTCAAGAATGCTTGCAACGAGGCATAAATGACAAGAATACGTGACTGTGACATAGTGATAATTTTTAGCTATTATTGTATTAAATTGATTGTTTTGAAATTTAAAACACTAATATTATTAAGATTAACCTGACATAAGGACTGAAATATATTTCTTAAAAATATAAAACACATAGGATTTTTAAAACATAAATGATCACAATAGAAAAACACAAGAGACCAAAATGATATATAATTTAACCTTAAAAAAACAAAGACAGCTTAGCCGCCACCTTCAATCTCCACAACTTGTTGATTATGCAGCGGGAGTTAGCATGCATGTTAATATATACGACTATACGATTATGTGTGTACCATTACCAACGAATAGATTGGCCTGGCATGTCTAACATTTTTGGCAAACAAAGTAGGTGATGTTAAAGTTATTTACGGAGTTATTGATGGAATTAGAGGAAATTAATAGAAATTACCGATTTGTTGGTCTTGTGGAATTAGACGTAATTACACTTGTTTGTTGGTTTTTATAATTTTATTTTCATAGTATTAATTGCTCATATTTAATATTAATAATTTTCAAATTCTTCAAATTAGTCTTTCATCCCAGATTTTCACCTAATAATAAAAAAAATGCAATGGAGTTGTGATGTACAATTGATTTGTGTAGATTCGAAAGAAAAATAATATATAGGATGTAAAATAAATAAAAACCAAAGTGTATGAAATGTAACGAAAGTCATTCTTTATTCCTACGTTTCCATTTATATATATATTGTATTCTTTTATGAAATTATACACATCAACAATATACCAAACCTTCTAGTACATCTTGTGCTTGGACTTTTGTTTTATCTATAAAATTATCTTTGGCCTTTCAAAAAAAAAAATACCAAACCTATAGTTACATTTCTACTAATTATTGGATAAAAATATCCTCCAATAATGAAAATTTAAAAATAAAACTACACATATATAAAAGTAATGAAAAAATAAATTGTGAATTTTACTAAAATAATTTGTATCGATATTGTAAATAATTCACTGAATAATCTTCTCATTATTTATAGTATCTCCAATAGAAGGTGCTTAGTAGGTTTCTTAGAATAAAAAATTATTTTTTAGAAGAAATTATGTATTGAAAATTATCTAGATGGCATGAGAGTTCCTTCATTAAAAAATTGGGTTTCTAATATAAGAAACTCTTTTTAGAGTTTCTTATTTTTCGAAAGAATTTCTTATTTTTCAAACATCATCAATCAAGGAATTTTTTTAAAATTTCTTACAATTTTTTATATTTAAGTAAAATTTGATTAGAATTTTTATGAGTAATATAATATTATAGGAATCGCAAAAAATGAGTATTTAAGTTATCTTCTCGTCATGTAGTAAATTTGAAAACACTGCAACAAAAAGAAAAAATATATACTACGTGTGAAAAACTCAAAACCTCTCAACGGCACATTTTCCAAAGTGTTTCACTTTTTTTTCTTTTTCTCTTTTTAATTTCCAAAGATTTCTTTATTTTTTGGATGAATATAAATTTAATCATTGAATTTATAAAATGTTGACACTTAGATTCTTTAAAAATGTAAAAATAAAACTTTATTTCTGAATTTTAAAAAATTGTGATAAGTGACAAAACTGTTATTAAAACTATGACGGACTAATTTATGAGTTTAGGTAATGGTTGATATTTTTTTTGAGCCAATTATAATTCCTGGAATCGAGTTCATCTTCCTCGTCTTCTTTCTCCATTTGCCAAAGAACAAAAGCCAGGAAGAAGTTGTCCTTCTCCATTCCCGCAGCAAAATCCCAATCGAAGTCCAAATCCGTCAATACTCAATAGTACCTTCTTAAAACGACAACAACACGTAATCAAACACTCCATCACCTAATTCGACCCTTCCAAATCCACAATTTCGCAACTCCTTTGGCCCCCAAAATCACAATCCCCCCAATTCAAAGCCATTGGAAACCCTTCAACCTCTGCAACAACAATAAACCCAAACAAGCTCCCCATTCCACCATTCACCCCTTTGCTTAGAGTTACCCCTAAACGAGTGCATTCTTATTTAATTCACTATGAATTCAAGTGATAGATAGATTAGATACTTATGCCCCCTCTTGATCCAATGGAAAACATGAAAAACCTATGAAGGTTAGAACAAGATCAATTCCTCTCTTAAAATAACTACCACTCTTCGCCGAGAGAAGCGTCTCCTTCTTCTCCACCAAACAGTGACAAAACGATACTGTTTTCACCAATTTCGTAGACATTTTTCCTAACAAAAAAGTTTCCACACAACCATCAGAAAAATTTAGGATGATAAATAGGTTTAATTATACATGTAGGATTAGTTATTTGGGTTACCATATAAAATTGAGGGTGAGACAGATTTATTGTAATTTTTGAAAATTCAAGAATACAATTTTATTTTCTCATCTTTCAAAGATTCAACGGCATTATCTTATAAATTTAAGCACCAAATTAAATATTTAACTCTTGGGGTTTTCCTTTTCGGATTTGTTTGGGGTTTGGTGTACTACTATTGTTTTTCTTTTTCTTTATTCCATTCTTCTTTCTGTCTGAAGCCTTTTAGTCAAACAAAATAAACTTGTACAGTATTATTTTAAAACGGTAAGCCAGGTCAAATAACGAGGGTTGGAACTTGGAAGGCTCGTGATAGAATTAGCCAAACGAATTAGTTAAGAAAAAAAAAATTGATCATAAATCAGAAAAAGATAAAAAAATATTATATTAAGGAGATAAAAACATCATTAACATAAATAATAATAACACGTGTTAATCTTCATTTTATCTTAAAAAATAGACAAGTACACTTTCAAAAGATGACACAAACACATTAACGGATATAATAATAATAATAGTATAATGACAATTGCACTTTTAAAAGACTGAAAACGATAAAGTTTAACAATGGTTAAATTGAATCAAGTAGGAACAAGTATCATCTCAATTTGTCCTATACTCTTCCCTTATTTTATATAAAAATTGCAAAATAGAAAGAGGTAGAAATAATAACTATTTTTCCTTTAAAAAAATAATTACTATTTTAATTAGTATTTTTGTTTTATTATTTGTATAGCTAATTTTAATATTAAAGTAAGAAGACACTTTTAAAGGGAAGCATGTATATTTGCTCTCTTTTTTGGTCTATAAATGAAAGCGTATTCCATTTCACTAAAATATGAATAATAAGTTTAGGTTCAAATATATAAGTATTTATTGAGTACCATCATAAAGCAATAATAAAATTATTGTTGATATAAGTCTGAATATGATTTTTTTTTGAAAAAATAAACAAAAATACTCTAATGTTCAACTCAACCTATGAAATATTCCATTCTTAGTCAGGCCCAAATCTTAATTTCCAATGTTAATAAAAAAAATATAAATTTTGACTATTAATGCCGTTTAAACCTTAAAGATCAAAGTGGAAAAAGTTAATGCGTATTAATTCCATCTTTTCGAAATTTATTTAATTAGAATTAAAAATTCTTATATTACCAGTGTAAGTATTTAATTTATATTATTATTAATTAAAAATTATCCAAAATATTATTTTTTAAAATGTTTATTATGAAAATTAACAATTTGATCATGCCTTACTATCCATGAGGATAAAATGATAATTAAAAAATCATTATATTGTCACTGCAAAAATAAAAAATAAAAAAGGAAACTTCAACTGCCACCAACTCTTTTGTTTTTAAGAAGGAAACGTGAATCATGTCGCGACAACTTGTCATCATAAATAAATCATGTATTGAATATATTGCAATAGTTTCTCTATGCTAAGAATCGAACTTCTAATTTCCTTTGTAAAGTTTAATGTAACTTGCCGTACATTGAGAATGCTTACTACTTTATTCCACTCATTACTGTTGCATACTTTTTCTAGGATCTTTCTGCCAGTTTCCAGGATCTTGCAAAGAAAGAGAGGAAATATAATTATTAAATGAAAAATAAAAATGTTTTTTTCTTTTAGTTATTTTGTATTTGAGATAGAAAATTGTTCTATAATTTATCAAGTATAAAAAAATTGAGTTTTTTTATCCTATTAATTTTCATTTAATTTATACTATTCATAATATTTTGTTTAAATTAAACATGAAAATTTTATATTTATAGTTTTATACTATCTAATACCGGCCACCATACTTTTTAGTAAATCAGATGGACTCTAAATATAAGCCTTAATGATTACTCCTCCAAAATAAGTAATTTCTGTTGTAGTTATGGAGTATGCAATCATTAAGAAATCCAATAGCGTTCCTAACATTGTACATTTCAATCTACTATATTCATATAATATTTATGATGTATTTTTTTTTTAAAAAAATTATAGTTGGTATCTTAGTAATATAACGTAACTAAAAAAACCCGTAACAGGAAAACCTATTGAAATTGAGCATGCGTAAAAATAACTACTTAGTGCGATAGGGGCATGTATATTTGTCTTAGTTGTGTGATTTGAAATTCATATACTAGACTTGATATTCATACTGCCTGCGAGACTAGTATGCTGATATATACATCAATTAAGAGAGTGAGCTCTTTAATTTACTAACTTGTGTAAAACTTTTTAGAAAATGATGTGAAATAAGATAATAAGAAATTTCATAACAACGTTAGAATCCACATAAAGTAACTTACTTGAATTTTAAGAATATCTTTAGTGGATGTAATTTAAATAATTTATTTTAAGTTTTTATCTTTAAGTAACTCACACTTAAATGATCCACTCTTAAAATGGTAAGAAAAATATTTTTTAATAATCATAAGTCATGGTTGCTTATAGAAGCAATGTTGCTTATATTTAGTAACACAACATGTAGATCACTTCTGATGCTGAAAAAAACTAAACAACAGAACTTTAAAATAAGTAATTTGTTAAGCAACGAAAATCTATGATAACTATAAGAAAAACAGAGAAAAAGCTGAATTGCAATACTATATTATATGACTATATATTCTTATTCTCACTTGTTTTGTTATCACATTTATTTGATTTAAATTTTCAATTTTTTCTCTAAATATTTAGTTTTATCAACTAAAAGAATTAATTAATTTAAATGTTATTAAAAAAATATATTCAACAATAAGTGTGACTTAGGCTTAGTTGACAAAACAAGTTAAGTTTTTGAAAGAAAACATGTGTTTAATTCTCGTATAATACATAAAAAAGGAACAATAATTTTAAAATGTAATTAAATCTTGAATTTAAAATTAGTCTTGTAATTAATCCAAATAATTGAAACCTTGAAACTTGAAAGGATTACACTTGTATTTGAGAGTCAAAAGTCTAAATTACAGATGTTATTTTTTTAAGAATCTATAGACTTAAACAAATAACAATAAATATTCTCACAAGATAAAAGTTTCATATCATTTTTAGTCCTATATATAAAAAATAAGTGATAATGTATTTTATACTATAACTTGTTTCTTATATATAAGACCAAACATAATAGTAGATGTAAATTATTCGTGTGTGCATATATATTAAATTTATTTATTTTTACAATAATTATTTTTAAAATTATACCAAATGATCTATTAAAAGTGTAAAAAAAGCTTTTGAGAATGGTGAAAATATAAAAAACTTTTTCAATTACATTAACATATTATTATTTTAAAGATAAACGTCAGCAAAATGATGGTTTTGTAATACGTCTAAAATCAATGAATTTATTATTTATTCTACAAATAAATGAAAACAGTTTTATACATTAACGCATTAGTTTACTTTTTTTTTTTTTTTGAACGGCCAAAACATTAACGTATTAGTTAAGGAAGTAGTTTTTATTATATTCCTTTTTAAATTTAGAAATATCCGTGTGCAGTGCCAGATTGCTCGGTTGATACATACACATACACAACTAGAAGCAATCAGTGATTCCCCTCTGTGAATATATATCATCTCAATTTAGTGATTTACAAATGTATCTCTAGGAAAATTATTTCTCAACGTCACTTTCACAATCACCTCATCACTCGCAGAGTAAACACCGTCAAATTTTATTCAAAAAAGTAAACAGTATCATACAAAGGGAAGTAAGAGAGATTATAGTTGTAGGAGAATTTTTACAGAAAAGCTGTAGTTGGAAAATTTGGAAACATTCTTAAAAAACACTATAGTTCTGTACAGTAAGGTAATGTGGTAAAAATTTATTTGGCATTCACATATTTTCTGTTTCTACTTGTATAAAACAGAGGAAACTAGCTACAAAATACTACTACTCCGTAGAAGGAAGGAAGAAAGGGATTGAAGTTGAAGACAATGGAACTTGCTAAATGCCAAGGCTAACTACCTAATTGAAACTATAAGTAACAGTGTGAAAAATATAGTGCACATTGACACAGTAGAGTAAATTGAAGTGCCCCTGGACCATTGACAGCAAAAATAGGCAAAACACCCATGAATGCTAGTATTTGCCAATTCCACGTGAAGAAAGCAAAGCCCAATTTAGTCAAAACCAAAGGCACATGAATCCCACTCACCATTCAATCCCAAATGGGTAGTATCTCTATCTCGGAACCAATAAAACTCTGTTGCGGAAATAACTCATCAGAAAAAGCGGCACAGAACTCGATTCCCTCTGAACCCATTCCCATTGGGGGAAACACCCAACTGTCAACAACATCGACCAACACGAACTCCGGTGTCGAGTCAACGCTGCTGTCTTCAATGTTGGGAAGTTCGACAATCTCGCTCAGCTCCGAAGACTCTGGAGTCTCGGAGTCCGAGGATTGTGTCACGAGATCGAACTTAACCATGGAGGCCGCAGCCGTGGCCGCGGTCTGGATGTCACGTGGGGCGCACGTGACGGGCCTGGGGAGCAGGTCTGCAATTTCGGGGAAGTTGAGGATTGCTGACTGGCCCTTGATGGTGAGAGCCGCCACGTCGTGGGCTCGCGCCGCCATTTCGGGAGTGGCGAATGTTCCGAGCCAGATTCGGGACTTCTTGCGCGGCTCCCGGATTTCGGACACCCATTTGCCCCAGTTCCGCTTCCGCACGCCGTGGTACACCGGGTGCTTGCTGCAGTCCCTGGGCCTCTTGCTCTGTTTCTGGGCCTGGGCCTTTGGGCCCGAATGTGAGGGTGAGGAGGAGGAGGAGGAGGAGGAAGAGGTTGTTGTTGTTTGTTGTGTCATTGTGTTGTGAGTTAAGAGTGGGAATGTTTTGGGTTTCTGGAGCAGAATGTAGGGGGCACAGGTACATACATATAATAGAGGAGTGTGAGTCTTTGAGGAACATGACCATATGGCGTAGTCTTTTTGTAGTGAATAATAATACGCTCTCGTACAGCGACCCTTGACCTACCAATTATATATAATTTCACACACTTCACTCTCTTTTTTCAACTCTTTCAACCATCCATCAGAGAGGACCTTTTCTCATCCATGAAAAAATTTCATCCAGCATGATTTGACTAGCTCACTTTGAAGTTGGAACATGAAAACGTTAAGAGAGTATAATTTATTATGACCATTTAAAATTAAATTATTACATAAATTTTATTAGTTTTAAATTATTCATATTCACAGTCTTTCTTTTAATAAAAGAAGTAAACAAAAATTCTGGATCGAACACCAGAACAATAACAGTACATTTTTTTCTCATTTTTTTTAATATATTGAATGAAATTTGATGTTCATTTTATTAAGTAGCTTAGGTCTAGCTTTTATTAGCGAGACTAATATAAAAGTACATTTCTAACGTTTTAGACGCATTTGGAGTGAGAATAGTGACTTTTTCGTCTTATTTTATTTGCCTTTTTGGTTGCTTTTTTTTTTTTATTTGTTAGTTTAAAATAATGCATGCATATTTAGATAATATAATTAGACTGAATTTTATAATAAAATAATCTTATTTACCGTCAATTACTACACTATATTAATTACACATATATATAAGTGTATTTATTTCTTACGGGTATTGTTAGAAAAATAATTAATATTTTTTAATACTGTAAAATTATATTATTTTTGCTGTTGGTACTAAATAATAAACAATTTGAGATAAAATTATTCAAAAAAAAAAAAACAAATCATTTAACCAAAGATTGAGACAAAGACCAAGACTATTGTAAAGTCGATTTCTCTCATATCTCTATTATTTAAAACGGTGTAATGGAAGTAGTTTACAAAATAATATTTTTGTCTCTGATATTTATTTGGACAAGTACTAGTTTATATATGTGTGGAGGATGGATGGGAGGAACGAGACGCTACTGGTACAAGAGGGCCCACACCAATATTGTAGCTGCAACGTTCATTATATCATTTCTGGCTAAGTCTCCTATAAGTCCACATCTCCCGTTTCTTGTGTCCGTTGCCGTTGTGATCAAATTGTATCTTGTTTTGTCCAAACCCCCGTTCCTCACTATTTAAGAAATTCACAAACCCATTGGTTTTTTCCACCTTTTTACCAAATTGCCTTTGACAAAGTCTATTACACACCATTACTTACTTTTTTAATTTCTTTGTTTTGTTATTTTTCACTTCTTTCCCTGGGTTTCTTCCTCCTATTTTTTCAATTTTCGTGCAATAATTTATGGACAACGACTTGGGGGTGAAAATGAAGTAATTAGAATCATACCCTTTGTATCCTTTTGTGAGAAAAGAGGAAGGAGCGTATCTACCATATAGGCCACACTAGGATTTGGGTTGTCTAATGCACCATTAGTGTCTTAATCATCCTTTCTAATAAGAGAGGAAGAAACATCTCTACCATTGCAAAAGCATTACTCTAGAATTGCACCAAATTTGCAATGCCCTAGATGTTTTAAATTTAATTCGAGCGTACCTCTTGGCAAAGATTGGTAGATGTGACACTTAAAAATGGTCAATAATTTGGACTTTGGAGCTAATATTATTACCGAAGAGGTTGAAAAGAAAAAATATATCATTTCGATACAACCACATGGAGTTAGAGTGTCTAACGGCAAGTATAAATAATAAAACTTGTATTTTCTACTGTAGTAAACTCTATGAAGGTTCGACGACTGACATAAACAGTTGTATTCAAAGAAAGTCAGCTCAATTTTCACAGTCTTAATTGGCTCGTCAGATGGAAGTCTCATTTTGTTACTAATTAATGGGCAAATGATGACAAAAACCAAATTATTAATATATTTTTTAATGGTCCGGGATAATATTAACGTGGTTCCATAATTCGCATTTGTCTTTACATGCGCCTCGAAAACAAAAAAGAAATAGGACAAAGCATGGGGAAAGCCCGAAAGGGGTGTATTATTTATGCACAAGCATAAAATGAGTTATTTATATATTAATTTTATTATTGTGGTACAGCATAAAATGATATTAATTAGCAAAGATGGTCGCTAACACAAGAGTCGTCAGAGAAACTTCTTTTAATTTGTGCTTAATTTACACGTTTACTTGAGAATAAAATGGATCTGGTTAGAAGTAGTCTTTTTCTATTTGCTAATTGCGGTTGGTTTTCATTATATTATTACCAATACATATACTTTACAATAATTGAGGAAATTCGTTGATGTAAGCTCTTTTAATTTGCTGAATTTACATGCCGTTTTATAAAATTACTCCACCAAATGGTCATTAAAATTGGATTAGTACACTACATAAAAAAAAGGATTAGTATATGATTAACTTACACAAGGGATTTCATTAAATATTCTAATTAACGGTAAAATCTTAGATCTTTATCACTGCTATGGTCCTAAACCTACGGCTTTTAATAAGGACATTTTCATATATGGACAACGTAAATAAATAATTACTATGGAATGTAAATCTTGTGCAAGATTATTTCCACTTGGTTAGTACGTAGTTTCAAATTTAGATCCTATTCAGATTTGAACTGGTGACACTAGGATTTTCAGTCCTCTGCTCTACCAACTGAGCTATCCCGACCATTCTTGACGCTTTACATTAAATATTTAAAGAATTTTTTTTATCATCATATATAATTATTTAATCAGACTTGAATAACATATTTATCAACAAAAGATTGATGCGAAATACCTACTAGTTGACTTTGTAGTTAAGTTTGTTATGATTAATTTTCGTTAAAGAATAAAGTGATTATATTTAAGTGAGCACACTAGTTGATGAAATCTTCTCTCTTAATCATAGATGATATTTTTTATTACACTACCCTGTCATAATACCATTACATAATAACGCTCACGGGATAGTATGTTAATATTAATTTTGGATGCCATTGGCTTTATGGTTTTTACTTACTCTTGCTTTCAATTTCATCAATCACCAGCTAGACATCTCTATATCTCTATCAGTGATCTTTTCCCTCTCACAGAAATTGAATTTAATTTTATTTGTTGAGTGAGTGTATGAAGTCGTAAAAATAAGAGTATATTATCAATAATTTGACATAAAGAGAGATAGAGTTTGATTGAAATTTATATGGGGAAAGATAGTTAAATAAGACCTTCTATAAATTTAGCGGAAGGTTAAACCTATTAGAATTTCTATGTTGCAGTTTTCTTTTTTAATTATTTTTCTCTTCAATTTTCCCTCCTCCATTTACGTACCCTTCTTTTCTTTTAATTTTTGTTTTGTTTTATTTTTCTTTTTTCTTCTCCTCTCCCTTTTTCTCTCTTTATTTTATTTTCGATTTATCATTATATTTATCTACTACCAACCTCAATTAACTTGAATTAACTTGAATTAAAAAAATATTGTTGTTGATTAATGTTAGTGACTGTGTCAACTTGATCAATTCTCTCGTGTAAAATCAATATATGTGGCCAACCTGCATGCTCTCTGGGCAGCTTTGGCATGAAATAAATGTCGTTACCGACGCATGCATATGCATATTATGGGTCCAAATTAACCAACATCTCCCACTATAGCTGGCTACTTACCCACCACGTAATCAAAGCCACTGTTTCTTGGTCGCCATTGACCAAGTTCAATTAGTACAATTCTATAGTGCACATCACTGCACAGTTCGAAGCTTCCCACACCATGTACAGCTTCATTCCTGGAGTTGTTGATCATGATATACATATAATTACAACATCTCAGCATCAACCAATCAAATCGCCTGCTTTTAACCTAATCTAGTACTTACAGTAGTCATACACATAATTCAATCTTAGTTTTACTTAAGAAGATTTTAAATTAGATTCATCTAATAATTAGATATGAAGCATAGGTTTAGGACTCGAATTTAAAACTTCAGGTTAAACTCTAGAATTAATTTCATGTTAGATACTAGTTGATTCACACGTTCATTCAGTGAGTAATAGTATAAAAGTTGATTTAATTAACAAAGAAGGGTATTACTGTTGATATTTAGAAGATTTGTTTATTTATCAATCCATTTAGAAATTCATAACATTATTAATTTTTTTAATTATACTTTTTCTTTTTTAATTCTTAAATACTTTATATGCTTATTATACATGAGAGATAAATAATAACATATGTCATATTAGGAATTTTTTTAATATAAATAAAATATTAATTATATTTCTTATTTTTGTATTATTTTTCTAAGTGAATAAATGAAAAGAGATGAAAGGAGTATCAAATTTCTTTAATCTTTTTAATCAAGCATTTTAATTTATTTTTTTGACCTTTTTAAAAGTTATAAGTTTTATGGAAGATTAAATTGATTATTATCTCTATGATTCCTATGATCTTTTTTTAATCTTTTTTCTCTTCATTTCTTTCCTTCTTTTTCTCTTTTATTTTCTCTCTTCCTCTTTTTTTTTTCTAATTTTCTTATATTTATTATTGAATTTATCTGTCAT
>PYAF01002035.1:574043-610540 GCA_007407185.1 Glycine tomentella | reverse complement strand
TTTTTTTAATCTTTTTTCTCTTCATTTCTTTCCTTCTTTTTCTCTTTTATTTTCTCTCTTCCTCTTTTTTTTTTCTAATTTTCTTATATTTATTATTGAATTTATCTGTCATCTATTTTAATTAATTTGGATTAAAGTTTATGCTTATATTTAATATTGTACTGCATGTCCTTTTTTTTTTTAAGTTGTGGTTGTTTTCTTTATACGTTTACAGGGAATAAACTAAAGCACATAATTGAGACTGTAAAGCAAAATATTCTTTGTCCTTCCTTCCTATTATATAAATAAAATTGTGTAAATGATCTTTCGTCAATGTTTATACAACTAATAATATACTAAAGAAATTCTCAATTGAGCATCGATGCGTTGTTTTTTTCTTTTGACAAGAATGCGTTGCATTTTTCTTAATTTATAAGAATCGGAGTCTTTAATCAATATTGGGATGTATTATTTATAATATTGTTCTCAATGTGCATTGTATTTCACTTTTCTAAACAATAACAATTTGGGTAATTAAGGATGTCGCTCTACTTAAATTCCTAACTAATAAAAATAAAGAAAGAAAAGCTTTGATTTTTTTTTTTATCGACAATAATGGATTAAATAATTATCATCAACAGTAATATACCAATGGCAATGCGTAGCACAATCCTATTTTATTTGCCATTCCCTCTGGCCATTGTGTACGACGTCATTAAAGGTTGAATTTGGTAAATTAAAATAATGTCATTTGATATTTATTAGATCCACATACATACACGATGCGATTGACGATATATGCTGAAGAATATTTTAATATACATCTGGGTTCCCTTTGGATAAATTACCGTGATACAAGTAAAAAAGATTAAATAATTTTTTAGTTTTAAAATTATAATATTATTGAAGCCTTTACTTTATTTTTCTATAAATTAGAAAAAATACATACTTTTAACTAAAATCACACATTTCATTATAACACATAGAAATTTTTTTTATAGAAATTAAAATTAAGAATTATAATATTTTCATTTTTCAGTGATTAAAAATATGTTTAAAAAAATCACACAGTATTTAGGAGTAATCTATGGAAAATATCATATTCTCTTGCGAAATTTGGGCCTCCGAAAGATAATTATATCGGTTTGTCTTATTATTCTTTTTAGCCCCGCATATCAATCGGATTTGATATAGTCTGGTTTCTTTTAGGCCGAGGGTTTTGTCTTAACCAAAATCCTTTCTATTTATTTATTTTTATTAAATTAATAATAAAATGTTTTTAATATGTATATATATATATATATTTTTAGATCTATAATAAACAATATATAATTATTTATATTTTATTTTAAAATTATTAAATTTAGTTTAGATATATACAAAATTGTTTTATTGGAGAGGGGTTTGAGTTCATCAGCTTCTATCCAGCACAAAGGGAAAGCTATTTTGTTAGAGTAAGAGTGCGACATTGTGTGGCGAGGTTGGTTTTTATCGAAGGCAAATAAGCCACAACAAATGGGCAATAGAGGAGCTCAATATAGATATGTTAAAAAAAATATCTTAAAAATAATTTCAACAATGATTTCTAATTAGTTAATAATGCAACGATATTTACCTTGATAGTGCATATATATTTATTAAACTCAAATGTTTTATTTGGTTCCAATTATGAAATACATTTTATTGATAGGCTAAGCAGGAGATGATATCAACCACGTGCTTGGACAGATATATATATTGATAACAATATCTCTTGGTTTAGGTCAGTAAATTACAAATGAATTATGAACAAATTAGATTGTAAACACAGAAAAATACGATTAGAATGACATGTCAAGACTATTTCTATTCTCGTAAAAAAAAAAGAAACTACTGATTGAGTTTTTATTTTGTCAACAAAATGCATCCAGTTTGAATAATTTAACCATTTTAAAATCTTGCACCATAAAGAAAGATAGCAGTTGCTATATCCACTTCCCTTCTTTGCTTATCTATTTCTCTTTTCAATTTATTTTCCAAAAAATACACTCTCCTGATTACTTAAAAAATTGGAGTAGATAAGCAAAGGAAAATGGATATAACAAGTACCAAAAAGATTTAGAAACGATATCTTGGCCCAATAATCTAAGCACAAAATTTTGGCAATAAGTTAAAGGCCCATAAGGCTAAACACAACTTGCATTACTGGAAAAGAGAAAGGCACTGAAACCGATCGAGCAGAAGCAGAATTTGGCGCTGAAACAAAAGGGTCAGGTTATTCTCACCGCCTCTTTTTTTCTCTTCTCACTCCCTAGGTTTTTGTTTTAATTTTCTATTTTACCCGTTTCTTTACATCCTTTCGGTCTCTGTTAACTATTTTTTTCAACTTCCTCACGAGACAACTCTGCCTCTACCTCTTCTCCCACCCCTATTGTACCTTTTTTTCTCATCGATTCAACAAAAAATTATTTTGTGTATACAACAAAAATTAGTTTCCATTTTTATACAAAAAAATGCATGTTTGAAAACTAGGTAAAAAATTACTTTTAATGTCAAAGGATAAAATGACCATTGTTTTTACTTTGATATCTTCATGGTAACACACAATGCAGTAATTTCAACTGTAAATTAAACATTCACAAAATCAAACACAACAAAAACTTGTTTCCTGTTTTTTTTTTTTTTTTTGTTAAAAAAAGAAGAAGGGTGGGAAGAGAAAAAAGTTAGTGAAAATAACATGGATTGAAACAAAATTTTGAGAGTCAAATCAAGCCTCAACAAAGGCAAGCAAGCAGGTGTTTACATTCGGGGTCTTGAGGGGCCCTTTTTCAATATTTTTTTTAAAAAATAAATTTGTAGGCCCAAATAATTAATGGTTAAACGAGGAATGCCCCCATGCATGCAATCCAGCGTGAGTCAGTGAAAGGCATTTCATGTGGTCTGCAGTGAAGTGAAGGGGTTAGCACTTAGGTCAGAATTATAAGGCTTTTTCTTATTATTTATTTAAGTGCTCTTTGAAGTAAAGACTTTTCATATCTTGGATCATGATATTATTCTCCCGAAAAAATTGTTGAACAAGTCATGGTGATCTCTTTCATTGACCAAAATAAGAATGGTATTGCTCTTATTTAAAATTAAAGAGACAAAATATGGAGTTTGAGATGTTACAGTTTTACTAAGCATAGAAATGTGCATTAAACTTATTATGAAGAAGGTGGCGTTTATTTACATAGAACTATAAGTTTACGGATGCTGACAAATGGAAATAAGCATTACATATTCACGCTTTTTGATTGGGTAGAATGTGAAGGAAACTAGTTTTGTTAGTGAGTTTGTTCACCTAAAGTCTTCATTATCTTCTGATTACCACCTTCATCTACCATATCATGATATGAATTAGCTATGCGCGCAGCCTTCAAATTTGGTTTAAACAAATTAGATCAATAGACACTTATCCATTTTTTTTTAAAAAAAGTCAACAGCACGTTACTTAAAATTTGCAGATTAGTTGGTGGTTAAATGCATCACCAACATCACTTGCTTCCTATATTGATTTGGTGAGTTTTGTCATTTAATTTAAAAACTAGAATAAACTGAAAGTTACATTTCGTGATCGAACAGCAAAATGAAACAGCCCTCCTTATTTATATTGCTTATTCATCGTTTTATAATGTATCATTGAATGGAATTTCAGAAAGAGTAACCGAATAACCTTTAAGCAGTATTTTATTAAAAAAAAAGTGGGGTATTTCACTTGTGTTACATTTACATGTTAATCTTTATTTAACTGAAAATTCAAAAGTGGGTAGCGGACAAATGCTTTCGAGTGCTCTTCTCAAGTCCTCTACTCCTCTTCAAGGCGCTTATGACAAAGATACCCTGCTAAACAACAATATCTTCTTCTTTCTTTTCCATTTAATAAACAACTAATTAGAATCAATTTAGCATAATAAAAGAAAAACAATCAATGCATTTTAATACAAAATACAAAAGAAAAATGTGGCTGGGCTTAATTAATTAAACCCATATACACTTATTCCCTAAAACCATATCCATCCAATTGTCAAAGTAAGCTATCATGGTTTTGCACCAAATAATTGGATTCAGTCAAATACTATTTTAACTAAAAAAAATCTATTTGACATTCATAATTATATAACTCATTTTCTTATAAACTACTTTAATTTTTTTTTTCAAAGACTACAAATATCCTCTACATATTTTCTATTTGAATCAATCCTATTTGAGTAATATAAAATTATTATAAATGATAATTTTTTTTGAGTATTTAACATATTAATATATTTAGAACTAGCTAAACATGAGATTTCGTAAACTAAAATAACTCCATGTAAATTTTTTAAAATTGACTATTGTATTTTTCATTTGGAAGTAATATTGATCAAGCCTTGTGACACAAAGTTCTCCTTGTGTAAGTTGAATTACTTTATTTTAATTAGGGGAAGAGAGACACTGTGCCTCCCTATATTTTAAATAAAAATAAAAGAAAAGAAAGAAAAAAGTTTTAATAGTTAAAAAAATAAAGAAAAAAAGTAACTAACTAAAAAGTACTGAAGATGTTAAAAAAAAACTAATGAAAGATAAAGTTGTAAAAAAAAAATATACAATGAGATAATTCTCATTATTAATAATTATAAATTATTTTCCAGATAGTGTTACTAGTGGCATCACATAATTTACTGAAGAATAGAAAATAAACCAAAGTTTGTTGATTAATCATTAATGAACTGAAATAATTGAATTACGGTTTTGACTAATTACAAGCACACAGGCCACATTTGAGACGTGTGCAACGCTCCAGCGTATAAAAATGCGCATGGTAAGATTCAAGGACAAGTGCACCACCCAAATACGACGGCACACAACAGTTAAAAACGGAAATAGCAGTCGCCGGCCGAGAAACGTAACTTTTCCGGCAACGACATGGCGAAGTCCGGCGACGGTTACGGTGTCGGAGTGGACGAGTCGTATCGTGCGCTGCCGTGGCTGTACCTGACGTTCTTGTCGATCTGGTTCCTCTCTGCTTGCTCTTGGACCGTTTACACCTACAAAACGCACCATTCTCAGGTTTCACGTTAATGGATGTTTCGTTATATTCGAGTTTGATCTCTATTGCTTTATTGATAATAATATGCAACGCGAGAAAATGAATTTTATATATGACATACATATTGTTTTGAGTGAAATGAAGAAGAATTTTCGATCAGTATGTGAATTGAATTAACAGCTATGTGATAATTAATTGTTTTCGCAGTGCATAAATGAGGTAGTGTTGTTGATTTGTGATTTGAATTAACATTTATGTTTTGAAGCTGGTGAGTTTTTCGGTTTCATAACTGCTTTGTTTTGGGATGCTTTTTTGTTAGAGCAGTGGAATAATTTGCAGTGGACACTTGCTTCGGTTCCGTTGATTAAAGCATTGCAGCTCATGCTGTCCTTTCTCTTCTGGTAAGCTTTTGTGATTAATATGTATTTTGATTTTAATCAAGTGTTGGGTGTTTGGAAAGAGTGAGTAACTCTCGTCTCTGTCGATAGCTCAGAAGGCAAATTAAGTGTATGATTGGTGGAAAAGCAGGGGATACCAAATTTTCTATGTTAACTAAAAGCATTCCATTTGTTTGGATACAAGTCAAAAGTACTTTTCACGGCTTTTCTACCGGAAATATAGAGGTTTTTTCAGTAAAGAAGCTCTCAAAAATACTTCTAGCCGTGTATATTTGAGAATCATTACTTCTTTTCTATAATTTTTTTTATGAAACTTTCCATTTAGAAACTAAAAGATTTGCCAATCCATCTTGAATCAAAACCTTGAGACATTATGTCTTTAGGTCTTTCCACTTAGATATTCATCACCCTGCTTCTTCACCCACCCTCTTTGATTCACCCTTGCGTTCTTAATAATATAATTTCCAACAAATAAGATTTTATGGGAGGGTACTCTTCTTTTTGTCTGGACAAGGTCGTGGAAATATGTAGCTATATTTGTTGTAAGGATGACTATATTGATAGAGTATTTGAAAGTGAAGGACGAAAGATACTGATGGTAAAGGGCAAATAATTGCGATAAAATTAAGATACATTAGATATGAGTCGTGCAAGCCTTCTCATGCACAACTCTGTATTTAAACTTACAAATCGTTCAAATTCTCTGAACGCGTGTACCCATTGTTTTGCACTAAAGACAAAGGGATTCGTCCTGTAGAAAGCTTATGACGGGAGGGGCCGGGCAGTGCTCAAATTATTAAACCCAATTTGTGGGGTTGTCATTTGTAATGAAGAATCAATTACGTCATGTGGCAGTTCATTTTCAAAATGGTAGTTTATGAGGTCCTTTGTCAAGTAACCTCAAGGGTATAAGTGTTAAACTGTGTGTTTGGTCACGCATTTGGGACGTAGCTTTCTGCCTCATTTTGACGGTGTTTTTTGCATTTATAATGTTTATCAAAACACATTGACATCTTGCTAATGATTTTAGGTGCGTTTTTAATTTGAGACTGGACAAAGCATGGCAGGAATTGAAGTTTGTTTGATAACACATCAGAAGTGTGAATTTGTATAGTTGCATTTGTTGTGTGCAAAATTTAATTCATTGGGTCTCATGACACTATTCTTGCAGGTATTCTTGCTTCAATTTTCAGGCCTGCTCTTTGTGGATGTCATTTGGGGTGTATGTAACAGGGGTGCTATTTCAGACAGCTGCTTTTGTCTCCTTTTTGCTCATTTCTCATGGTCACTGTATCATGTGTGAGCGTCTTTCTTTAAATGAACGTCGTTCAACTGCCGCACTTGCATGTGTCTTTTACTTGACTCTGGTTGGTTACAAGGCTTGTGTGCCATTCTTCTCTGTAAGTTACTAAGCTGGTCTATAAAACGTGCAGTTTAATTGGTAAAACTGTTATATTTGTGATTTATAATAAGCATGCATGGTTCTTTGATGCTAATTCATAATTGACCAAATGTACAGGTTCTTCTGCTACTAAATTATTTTATATCATTCTACATAATATTCCACCATATATCCCAAAACCTACTAGTGTTGCGAGAACAGTTGAGTATTATAGAACAGGAGGATATTCAAGCAATGCATGATGCTGTGTATAAGAAGTACACAATATTCAAGTAAGTGCCACGCATTCAAGCAATGCATGATGTTGTGTGTATGAGTAATTTATTCCCAAATGCATAGATATTTCACTCATGCAAACAATAATTCATACTTAATGGTTGACATGCTTTCCTTTGTGCAGGAAATTTCAGGGTGCAATGCAGATAGTAGCTACAGCAGAAACTGTGGTATTATATTTGGGTTTCTCTTTATAGTTTATAAACTTATGCGAACAATGATATGTATAAATATCTGACTTTGACAAGCTCGTCAATTTTAGATATACATGAACATCGATGACTCTTCAGAGAATTACTGGCTTCGTTTATTGCTCAGAGAATGGGCACAATTCTGCATCTTTGTGTACATTGGGTATGCATATCTGTGTTCCTGTGCAAGAACACTTGAATTATCTCAACTTTATAAAATTTCTCGACAGAAAAAAAACGCACAGTATGATTTTACTCCAATTATATGATCATTTTCTATCCTTAAATAGCTCTTAATCTATTTCTTTACATACAGATGGATTTTCAGGTCACAAGATTTGGCACCAAACTTCTCTGTTATGCCTACCACAAAGTGTAAAGGCGAGACTCTAGTGCCTCCCATCTACAGTATTGTAAGTTATTCTTCTTCACATGTAGATGAAGATTCCTAATAATACGTATCATATTAGTTGTCATGTGCCCTTGGAACATTTTCAATAGATATAAATTCTAAGCAGTCAGGTATAGTGGTAAGTTATTTTTTCTATTTTATTTTAACTTTTTCTTTTAAAAAAAATCATTATCTGAGTTTTCTTTCCTCTCATCCAAACACATCTAGAGTTCATTCCCATATTCAAATCATTAGTTAAAGAATTAATCTAGTTTAGATGTAGTTTACAGATTATTTTCTGACCACACTAAACACCTTGATGCAGGAAATGGATGCAGCAACATTTAAAGAATTTAGTAGCCATGAATGGCACATTGGGGTGGTAAGAGTTACTTAAATCTGCTCTCATGTTCTTTAGTTATATGGTAGTTTACTAATTGAGTAATGGTATGTTACATTCTTAAAATATCACCAGCATTATTATAAGCTTTAGGTGACTTATGTTACATTCTTAAGATGTTCCTTTATTATTTTTTATTCATACACTTTTTATGAAGATCAAATAATTCAAATAGTTTCATCTTAGATTTTCTGCATGTGTAGCCAACCTCTACTTCTCATGATGAAAGCTCCAAAGATGAAGTTTTGACAATCATTCAGCATCCTCGTGCACAGAGGCTAAGAAAGCTCGATGCTTTTTTGCACAGGGCAGACTGTTTTGTTGTGTCAGATCTCAATACAAATTCATCTCCATGCCCAACATAACGAACACTGCTACATGATCAATTACACCTGCTTATGCCTTTTTCCTTGCAGTTGGCATGGGCACGATGATTTATATCTTTAATTATTATTCCATCATTTTTTTTTATCGACATGGGAGTCATGGGCTAAGGGTAAAACAATGAGTTTTAGCTCGTTTACCACAAGTTAGAGGTTAGAGGCAGCTGCAAATATGTAAAAAATACATTATCAAATTAGTTATAAATGTGTATATTCCTCTTGATCCCAGTGTTGGTTAAACTTACATTCATTTTCAAGAACAGTCGACTCAAAGTGTTTTTATTTTTTTTATTTTTATCTGCTACCAGGAGTCTAGGACCCTATAACGCTCTATTGACATGGAAAGTTGATCAACTAATCTGTCTACTTTTCTCAAGTTGGGGCAGGTCTTCGTGAAAATCAACTTTGCTTTTTCTCTTCTGTATTTAAAAATTCTTGCTTCAAGTTTGTTATTAATACATTTGCTCAGCAAGATTAAGAATATATATATGTAGGTAATTTGTCACCCATCCCTAGCTATATCATTTTGAAATCAATTTGCAAATTGAAATTGTGCCATATCAAACCAAATTGTGAGTGTTAAATTTGTCTTTTTTTTTTTTAAAAAAAAAAATTGTGTCTCTATTGCTGCCGCAAGTAGCTAACAAAAGTTCTCTAAAATGTAAAATGAACAAAAGTTTAGTTTTTATCTAGGGGGGATTTATTTATTATTACTAAATCTGAGGAAATTAGAAATCACTTTAAAATAAGACTTCTGAATTATTATTATGAAAGTCATCAACTTTCCATCATATGCTAATTTATAATTTTTTTATAATTATATTAATAATATAAATATTCATCAATTTTAGTAAACACATTATTGTAACAGAAATAGGCTTCAAGTTTTCCCATGTTGGTATACTAATTTATAATTAAAAAAACCTTTGTCTTTCAATTAAATTCGAAAAACAATCAAGCAAAAAAATTCTTTAAAAGTAAGCCATGCCTTGCCTATCATAAGCATGTCACGTTTATGAAATTATTTAAAGAGTTATATTATTTATATAATATTTAACAATATTATTTTCCATTTGATTTTATTACATTCATTATTCTGTCACACACTTTTTCTTTCTATCGTTTTTAAATAAAAATTACACAAATATAATTATAAATACAATATCTGTTCTTGTTTTTTCCTTTCAAAATAACAACTTCTCTTGTTGAAATAAGAATAACACAAAATTATAAAATTAAGATTAAAAAGGATAAATGATTAATTTCATTCCTAAAAGAATATTTATCCTTTATCGATGCTACAGGACAAGTTCTGGCATGGGAAAGTATCACAGGTCTCCCACAGCAGGAAAGGTGCCTCAGACCGTCGGATTCCTTTCAATTTATTTATTTTTAAAATCAATGGCTGACTTTTTTTTTACTTTTTATTTTTCTGTTTCTCTTTACCCATTTACGCTTTTTATTCATTTTTCTCTTTCTCCATCCTCGTGTTCATCCTGGGCGAGAACCCCACCTCGTGTCCAGCTGAAATTGAAATTAACTGCTTTCTGAGATTCTGCAACCGCATGAAACCCTAGAAATGAGTGCCGCAGGTATTTGGTTTTCTTTCACTTCTCATCCTTTGTTCTATTAATTCCTCACAAATTGTTGAAGGATGGAAAAAAGACTCTAGATTCTATAGGTTAACTTCCTTTGCCTATTCCTAAACTCAATATTTGTTTGTTGTGGACTATGAATATGAATACTCGCTCGCTTGAAACGAAAGGTGGTGCATTTGGTGGCAATAGGGGGCTCCGTCCAGTGCCTCCCGAAAAGGGGATATTCCCATTGGACCACATGCATTTGTGTGACCTCGTAATATGCTTCTTCTTCTCTAACCTTAGACATTTTTTTTACATGTTCGGTGCCCTTTTTCACTTGTTTATTCATTTCAGGAGAAGATAGAATATCTCAATTGTCTAAAGACTGCTGGGCACCAGTCTGAAAAATGCAGGCAATTCTCAAAAAAATACCTGCAGTGTCGCATGGAGAAGTGAGTTAGTAGCTTTCAATACGTTACATATCAGTTTTTAATGCACATTTTGTTTTCTCTCTCTCTCTCTCTCTCTCTCTCTCTCTTTTCCTGTTTTAGTATTTCGTGTTACTTAAGTAGGCTACCCTTTTGATTTCAATGTTTTTTTTAATCCGCAAATATTGTTAGAGTGTTAGTTTTGTTAGCATCCTTCTCTGCTATCTTTTCTTTCTTTCCTTCTCTCTTAACCATCCAACTCACCTTATAACTCATTTTGAACTCAATGTTGTAGTGTACCTTGATAAGTAAGCAGCTTTATAAAAGCATTAATATCTTTAGTGGATTTGAATTAGTCATTCTAAATTTTTTAGTGTGCTCTGTTTGAGTGAGCAATGCAGTTTTGGTGAGCAAAATAGTGAGCAGTGCTCATTAAAACTTATCGTGACATTGGGTGTGTAACTAAATGAAATGAAAGAAAATACGCATTCAACCATACCAATTACCTAATTATAGGAATGATTACCTGTACACCCATAAAGAGAAGAAAAATACAGGGGACAGCAATACCATTTTAAGGCATAGGGTCATTATATGGAGTTTTACTCCTGTAATTCCTTCGGCATCCATTATTAATCTTTGTGCCCAGACAATAGTTTTGTCATTTTTTTTTCTTTCCATAAATATGTATTGTTTTTATGGCAGCATAGGAGCTTGCCTAGTAGTCACAAGTAGAATGCCGTTTTATCTAAATTTGTTCGTCATTTTGCAATGAAATGATGGAACATCTCATATTATCTAATATAATTCTCATTATGAAATTTGAAGTAAAGAAGTTGATGGCTTTAGTGGATATCTTTGGTCCTGTTTTCTATTGATATTGTTTCTGGTGTATATGGTTCTTTGGTTTGTTTTGACTAGATTTTTTTTTTAACTGGCTGTTCATGAGCTATATAATTGGCATCTTACAGGAACTTGATGGCAAAGCAAGACCTGGGTGAACTTGGTTTTAAGGAACGTAATGTAGAAACTCCTGGAGGCAAAATTACTGACAGGGTTGATAATCAAGACCAATGAACCCCAAGAATTAAGCATGTATATTGATTTTGAGGTTGAGTTTTGGTGATGTCATTTTTTCCGTTGTCTTCCAATTCATTTGATAAGTAATGTCTAATCATGCACTGTGAAAGTATATTGATTTTGAGGCTGAGTTTTGGTAATGCCATTTTCTCAGTGTCTTTCAATTCATTTGATAAGTAATGTACCAGCACTGTGAACAAAAGATGATGGACAATTTGTCCTATTCCCTCTACTAGACATGCAGTTAAAATTAGGTTTAATTATATAAATGGTCAATTAGTTATAATTAAAAATTAATTGAGTTCTTCAATTATTTAAAAATGTGTTTTTCAATAAAATCTTCCATTATTTATTTGTTTTTTTTTAATTAATTACAATGGTTGTTTACTTCACCTAATCACTCTCAAAAAAACATGAAATAATTATCGAATCTTTTACTCCTACTTAAGACAAAATAATTGTCCATTTTTTAAAATTTTGAGAAAGTTGATAAAAAATACATCATTATATTTTTTTTAAAATTGAACTTGACACGTATTTATTATTTTATATACAATCGTAGATTAATACAATTTTATAACCATTCGATATTAATACGGTTATATTATCTGACTTACGAGTATTTGTTATGTTTCCAGAAGAATTTAATTTGTTAAAATTAATTTGAATGAAAAGTTAAACTAAAATAAAGTTAATTCAAATACGTTGTAGTGTTTGTAGTACGTGAATTTTCAGTTGTTATGAAAATAGAGATAAATTTACATCTAAAGATGAATTGGGATCATGTATCTATCTAATTTTTTTTCAAACAAAAAGTATTTTTTATTAAAAATAATTTTGTTTGAGTCGATTAATTTAAATGTTTATGTGTTTGAAGTAAGTGAAATTTAATAGTTATAAAAATATAGATAAATTTTCATGTAAAGATAAATTGTGATCTTGTTTCCACTCAATTTTAATTATTTTTGTTTAAGTCACATATATCTTTCATTAAAAAAAATTATATTTAAATCAAATATGATACTTTCGACATCAAAACTCTCTTTTTAGATATTAAACACGACCATATATTCAACGGCAGGATTCAAACCCAAAACCTCTAATCAACTTAAAATAATTTCAAATCAATTGATTCACTATAATCTCCACCCAACTCTCATTATTCAACACAATAGAACAGAGATTCAAGCCTCGTTCAGAGCAATGTTTGGTGTTGGCTTTGACTTGGATGAAGCACCGTTGAGTTCAAGTTTAGCTGTTTAGAGTTTTGACATCTTCATACAAGCCATTTTTGTTTTGTTTTAAGGATTTGTTATTTACCAACTTAGCATTGATTAGCAAGTAAAACAGCTAATAGGAGCTAAATCCTAAGGGCAATGTATAGCACAATGGATAATTAAATGAAGTTGGTGAATTTTAATTATAAATTAGTATCTCTCTCTTTCTGTGCCTCGATGCCACCGCTCCTACATTAACATGGCTAATTTTTTTCCTTTTCTCTTCTCTTTCTTTTCTTCTTTCCATGGCTACTCACTTCAATCTGCAAAACAAACTGTTCAGCTACTCGTACGCTTCCTCTTTTTTTTTTTTTTTTTTTTTTTTTTTTTTTTTTTTTTTTTTTTTTTTTTTTTTTTTTTTTTTTTTTTTTTTTTTTTTTTTTTCTCTTTTTCCCTTCAGTTACTTCAACGTTTGTTACAAACGCTTCGAAATAGCAGAGTGACCCTTATGTTGTGTTAAGAGAGTGAATAATATTTGATATATTTTAAACTCATTACATATTAATGTTAAGAATAATCTTTTCCATTTTGAAGATTTTGTTACTTGAAAATTGAAATTGTTTTCATGCATGTACACTTTAGGATTTGTGTAGATTATGCAGAAGATAATATAGCTAAGTCTCTGAGTGCTGAGGATGAGTTTCCATTATTGGTATATATTCTTTTGCTACCCCTTTTTTGTCTCCTATTGAAATTAAGCTTCTCTTGTTTCTTATTTTCCCTTTCTACTAGAACTTCTCCAGAAATAAACCAATTATCCGTTAAATCACTATCAACCAGAAATTTCAAAAAGGAAAAAGAAACACGAAAGTTGTTGGAAGATTTTCTACAAAATTAAAAATTTATCAACAATTATGAGTTTGTATTACCCTATAACAATTTTTTTTAAAAAAATATATTCATTATACATAAATGTATATTGTCTCAATGTCCGTGTTTCTGAAGTCAAGTAGCAGCTTACTATATTAATCACTAGTTCCAACTAGAATCTTTTTTTATTTTTCTTAATCTCTGATGTATGTGATGATGTTATGCATTTAAGATATTGCATATCGTGAAAAGCTTATGCATCCCTATTTCTTCCTACAGCAGATCCGTGGGATTAGATAACAGAAAAAGAACAACTGCTTATGCCCTTCAACATGCCAATTCAAATGCATTAGATGAGAGAAAAAATAGTTCTTTGAATAGTGGCCTGTTAGTTGGACCTCTGTCTGTATGTTACACATCCTTAAAGAAGTGCTCATCATTGGCAGCATCAGCTAAGACTCATTTTTCCAGTACTGATGATCAAAGCAAAGAAGCAGATGAGGTTACCAATGTTATATCCACTAGTCAGGGAATGGAAAATAGTAGGGTGGATTGTGTTGTGTGGTTATTGCATGAATCTTCCAGGAGCTTTTCCAAAGCAATCAACTCGCTTGGAGTAGCAATGAGTGGTCCAGCTCTTGCAATGGCTTGGATTGGGAAGGATGTGCACGAATGGCATAGACGTATTGCTTATCAGGTACATGCAACAAAATATTTATTTGTCTCCTACAAGTTAATTTACTTTTTTTATACACATTATTAGCTGATAATTTGTGATATAAGCCTGTTTATGAAAAGGCGCATACACTTATTTTCTACCCTGAGTCATGAATAGTTGATTGGATCTAATAAAAATATGGATGATGAATTGCTCATTCAGGTTGCAGTTTATGCTTTAATGAAAGCAGCAATTGATTTGGAGATATTGCTTTCACATGAACGGCTAAATGAATTTTCCCCTGTTAAAAAGATGTAAGCTTTTACCCTTTTCTCTTGCATACTTATAACATAATTTTGGGACATTGTTTTTCTTGTCAATACTACCATTGACATATATATACAAGATGTAACGAGTTAGGCTTTTATCAACCCTATAATTGGAAGAATATTTGTGCATCATATTATATTATATTTACTACTTCCACTTTATCCTTACAAGTTATGACTAGTAATAGTAAACGTGATATTGTAAAATTCAACTGATATAAACATTGCTCAGATCTGAGTTACTTTTCCTCCCTGGTTTCAGTTTGAGCCCATTAATGAATCAAATGGGAGAGCGCATTGAAATTCGACTGAAAATGAAGCATCCATATTTGGTGCAGTGGTTTAGAGAGACTGAAATGCCACGAATAGCAGGATATTTTATTCCACTTCTAAAAAAGTGGTCTGTGGAATATGCAGGAAGGTTTGCTTGAAACAACCTTGTTTTCAGAAACATATATTTGAACCTTGGATGAAAATCCTTTTTCATAGTCAACAAATGTCCTTGCATTGGCTTGAATTTCAAAGTTATTCTTCAAGTTGATGATTTTATGTTCATTTCTGTTAGATTTGCCAAATATTCAGAAGAAGGAATTTAGCCTGACAGAAAACTATTCAGCGGTATTGCAGGAATTATTGTGGCTATAACCTGTTGTAGTGCAGTGGTGAAATTGGGCGCTAGGCGCATCTGCTGTCCCTTATTTATATTGTCTCTTGAAGATGTTTTGGTCAAGCTCATGGATTTCTCACTCAATCTTGCTCCTGTGGACAAGTTACACTGGTTAGCAACTGAGGCGGGATTTGAACTGAATTTCTTGTCCCATTTTGGTGGGAAGGTTTTTCCCAGTGAGAAAACTGAGGACCTAGAGTTTTGGATCGGTTTGGCCCATAAGAAACTATTGAAAGCTTTCTGTGAAGAAAGCATCACTTCAAAGAAGCAAAATTTTCAGCAAAAGGTAAAATTGCAGACTCATGCAGAAATTCATGGATTCATAGAACTTAATTTTATAATATTTATTTATGAAATTTGGCTCATTCACTGTGAATTGCAGAAACATTTGGCAAACATATTTTGGATCAAATTTCAGTCCTGTTCTCTAGATGCACATTTGACATGAAGAGAACATGCTTTATCATTGTGCCTTTTTCTTTTTTCAGTTTTATAAAACAGAGAGAATATATTCCTAGGCACAGTTTACATGATCACGTCTGACAAGCCTACCAAATACCCTATCTGGCTAATCTCGTTTTTTATACATGTAGTGGTTATACACCATTTGACATTTAGATAGTTGTTCATGGTGTACCTTTTACAGATACAAGCAGATAATTTGGCCACATTGGGACTTTTTACATATCTTGGAAAAAGGACAAGAATATTTTTGTCAGCAATGGGCATTAAGGATCTTGATGGAGTAGTTAAGAACTTCCTCAGGTTGATCTCTTTGGTTGTTTGTTGCATTTTAACCATTCCAATTTTCAAGATAATGATACTGAAGATTCAATGCTTTGATTTTAGTTACTTGGAATGTGGAATTCTTTTAATATATCCAGAATTTTCCTCCATTCGAGTGTATCAGTGTTTCATGGAGGTTAGTTTCTGTTAATTCTGCCAATGCTGATGTTAAATGCCTTTTCTATGTTGGGATTAAATGTCGCTAATTGTAATTTATACTGTGTTTCAGGTGGTAACTGATGAGATAGGATGGCTTGATTTTTATGGTTCATATGTTCAAATAAATTGCAAGGAGAAAAGGTCTAAACATAATGCTCGCCAGGCAGAGAAAGAGATTATTTCTTCTGTAGTTTTTAGTGTGTGCTATGATGTTTTCTCTGGGTTTGCACACTTCAATCGCACAACTCAACAATCATTGGATACAGCTTCACGCTCATACTTGCTTCGTTGGTAATATTTAATTTTATACTTCAGTGTTACTGGTTTAAGTTTCTTTGTCTGCCTACAATTACTATTAACCTTGTGTGTTATTTATTCTCTTTTTAACATCCTAGTCAGGGTTTGCTAAGTATTTGTCTGCAATATCACTGGGCTGCTTATGACAATTCAGGGTAGGCTGGTTCTGGTTTGATGGATTCTTTTACTCATTAAATATTGTGGATCATTATATAGTGCCTGTTTGCAGTGAATCACTAAATACTGTGGATCTTGCTGCATTTGACAACCATACATCATATACGGGAAGTATAAATGGACCCAAGTTACCTCTGGTGTTTGAAGTGCATCAGATGTCACATGATTTAACTACAGAAGGATGTCCAAAGAGTATATTCAAAAAGGTATGTTAGGCAACGAACATGATAGATACTAAGTTAAGGAAATTCATTATCTTCCTAAACTTGGGATGTAAATTGATGCCTTCTGTGATACTTAAATTTATCTAGCCTTTTTTTTAATTCGATTGCAAGATTTTGGTTTAATTTTTGTTATCAAGTATCCTTGGTAGTTTGTAATTTATCCTTGAAGGATAAGAGAGAATCTAAAGGGTTTTCAGAATTCCTTCAGGAAAATCAGTAGGATTAGGAAACAAAGTGAGTCTTGTTGTCATTGAAGTTAATGGCCTGGGTGCATAGAGAGAGACAAAACAAAAAGACAGAGGGGTGCTTTGATTTACAAGAGAGGATGGGGCATTGGCTCTGGATAATTTTAAACTCTGATTATCTTTTACTATTTTTCACTCAGGGAAAGTATTTTTCCTCGGGTGGACATATGCAAGTTATTTTCTGAACTAAGTTAAATTCTTGTCCCTTCATTGTCATCTATTGTTTTTCTTTTTCTTTGTAATTTTGTGCTATGTTTGGTTTACTGGATTTGGACGAAGTGTTTGGGCGTGCCATTCTGCTGCACCTATGGACATTTCCCCCCAACATCAACCTCCCTTGAATATGCCTAGTTTAGTTCTGTGAGATTTATTGAATAGCTTCATAACTGAGACTGAAGGCATTGTAAAAACAGAAACCAGCTACAGTGATCAAAGTACTCGGTAGATATCCACCAGAGAGAGAAGTTCTTCAGTAGTGAATTATTTATAATGAACTCCTTTTGTTTTAGGAATGGGGTTTGAAAGGCAATTGCTATGTAGTCATGATCTTTTATTTTCCTTCTGAATAATATATTTGTATTAAATATTAATCATGCAAGTTAGCAGCAGAATAAACATAATATGAGTGTAAAAATAGAAAGTCATGAGCTCTACTACAGTATTACTGCATGTGCTTAACAAACCAATGACCTACAGTTTTGAACTAGTATTTTCAAGTGTCAACTTTGTGGAACATCAGTTATACATATTCCTTGCTCTTAGTAACCAATTCTTTCTCATTTCTTTTAATCATAGGATCCAATTTCAGCAATCACGAATAAGAAAACATACGAGGGAGATACCTGTGTCGATAAGTCAAATCCTCAGCATGAAAGTTTTATCAAGAGATACAGCATCAAGTTGGCATCCATAAGTGCAGTAAGACTTCTATTCACCTGTTTTCTGGTAAACGAGTTGATTTCTAGGTTCTTAATTTGTGGAAAATTTTACTAGGACCTCTGGATGGGTACTGTATTGCTCTTCATAGACATTATGGTTGCTTTAGAACTACTTGTAAGACAAGTGCATGGCTGCAAGGCTTCCGAGAGTCAAAGAAAGAAGCTAAACAGAACCATGACTGACATAATTGTGCTAATTCCAGTGACAATTTTGATGCTAATTCCTGTGAGCACCTTTACCCTTTTAAATCCATGTGATTTAGTTTACTTTCCGTCCTCTTACGTGGATATACTATAAACTAGTTTATCGGCTTCATAAGAAGTTTGGTAGGTTCCCATGGTAAATAGAAACATCAGACTAAAGAAGGACAAAACTGTGTTTACAGATACTGAACCCAAAGTTACAAAACTTGAGTGTGGATATTTTGTTAAAATGCAGTTTATGGGCTTGCCTTACATTTCAATTGCTTTGGTTTGTTGAATGTTTGCCATGTTGACATATACACAAGGGGAATTCAAAATTTCAAATTTAGATCTTTAGCTGTTTAGACATTGAGAGAACCAAGAGGTGCCATTGTTGAATGAATAATTATTGTCAACTTTTAGTTAAATGTATTAATAAACTTTAGAGTTGTAGAAATGTGGATATATGTATATCAGGTTAATCTTTATTGTATCAGTGTTTGATGAAAGACTTGGACTTGAAAGATGAAATTTCAATGTTATTTTTCACACACGTATTCATCCCATTTTCAAGGCCATACTAAACTACCCACTAATAAGATGATATATAATGCTTTTTCTAACATATATATATATATATATATATTATAATTTTTAAATTCCTCTAGCATTTTCTTAAATGGTGTCCACTTTATTTTAGAAACAAAATCAAGTAGTTTTACACTAGTATTTCAATAAAACGTTGATTTTCATTGTGTTACCAGGTAACAGCTGTAGGCCATGCAGCTATTCTAGCAGCTATCAAGAAGTATATGCCATTCTTGGTAAGTTTTTGCTGCCTTGTCCATTACGTTTTTCATTTATCTTCTATGCTATTGATGATGCTTGCTACTTTCTTTATGCAGATCCCCTCCTCTTTTTCTTCAGAGCGGTTGGATGTTGTAAAGCAAATAAAGCAAACTAGAAAGATGGGTTATCAGTTACATTTGGCTCAGTTTGACCTTGAAGATCAACCAGCAACCATTTCTTGAGTATGACCGACTCTCGGTTACATTTGGCTCGGTGCTTAATCATTCGAATCAAACTTCATAGTGATTAGTTCAAACCTTAGAGTAGATAATAATTGCAAAGACCTTCCAAGTTGCATCAGTAGGTATATTTGGATAGTCGTTATAAACATATTTTTGGGTGCTAAAAACTCACTCTTCGAAAAGGATACTCTTTGTTTGTATCTTTTATTCTGAATGGGCTTTTGGAAGGATTGTAAAAGTTATCCAAAAACATGCACCTATTGTTGCTGCAATGTGAGAATACCATGATTATTGACAAAAAGAACACTCTTAATAATCAATATTCATCTATCTGTTGATTTTCTAATAAATAGATGATCACGTTTTAGTATGTTTTGGATACCAGTCAAGTTAAATGTAACTGGTGTTCAAACAAAGGTAACACTCACATAGCTTTTGGATTTTTGCATTCAAACACGTGATTTTTCCGTTCAACGGGTTTCCAAACATACCCTTAAACGTTAAAATGGATGTTAAAATACTCAATTTGATTACCCTCAAAGCTTGTTTGATAAAATGAAATGCCTATATCCATATTGATTAAATTGCTTCACTCGTTTATCTCTGCTATTTGCCAGCTCTACCCTCCTCACCGAAACTCGTAGCAAATTGATTTCAGATTAAGTACATAGTTTATAAATAGTGTCTTGGTCTTAATTCTCATCCGCATAAACCATAAACAATGTACAGGCCTCAATGATTTTCTTATGTCAGAGTTCATCTTCATACTCAACTGGTTGCTATCAAAGACTCATCTACAATATGAATAATGTAATTCGAAACATTTGAGAATCTGATTCTTCTGAAGTTTGAATCCGTGGTGCCTCTCATTTGGAGCGGTATAACTTGTTTGAGGATCATACTCAGGACTTGGGTCTTTTTCTAATCGTTGTGCTTTTCATTTCCTACAACTTGAGCTCTGATTTCTTTTATCGTGTGCCGATAAAACTTCCCATGATCTATGACACAAAATCGCAAAGCTACAGCAAAGTTTTCACGTAGCCTAAAGACCATGACTCTGTTTCACACATAATGGAATAACAATAAATATGAATGGACATTTGCAAAATCTGAGAGTTGTATTTTACTTGACGCCTGGATTACAGTTTCAACATCTCAACCATTAACTACATACACAACATACTCATGAAAATATAACATTACAGTGCTACACAACATTCTCATGCTAAAATCTAATTAAAAGCGCAACCAATTTGAATCTCTTCTTCATGTCCAAAAAGTATTCGCATTTTATTATTTTGTTGTCAACATGGACATGTAGAATGTCATTTATAATGCTCCATCATGGCAAGAGAAATCAACTTTTTGCACAGGTAAGGAAACTCTAAACTGTTTGATCAATTAATGTCAATCCAGCAATTCCACACCGTAAATATCCTCCACAACAACACAAGATAGAAAGTTTAAATCATTCTCCTTGAATCACGAGCAGATGACATATGGTCCTACAAGCACGAAACAATGTAATCATGTCATTTCACCAAAAGCTAAACAAATTATATCATCTCAATCAATTCCCACCTAAAGCACACTTTTTTTTTTAAAAAAAAAAACAAAACCTGAATATGTTAAATATTGAAAATTACCTATCCCATGCACAGCATGGGGACCAACTAAGGACTTGTGACATTGTAATTTTATTAAACCAATCTTAACATATTTTAACATGAACGGAAATATACTTCCCTCATCAACAAAAAGGCAAACCGGCAAAAAACACTATGATCTAGAAGGTAAATTATTCATGCTGACTTTCGGTTTCTAGATGTTTAATAATAAATTTCTTGTTTCAAGCCTGTGTTTTCATGAATAGCCTGTAAAATACCAAATGGCTTGTTTTTTGAGGTAATCACAATTTAAATGATTTAGTTACAAGTTGCTAAATTGAATACTAACAAATCTGTGTTTCACAAAGCAGTAAATTCAAAACAGACCCTTAACAGAAATTAAACCAATGGAAGGTACTTGTAAAGTATTTATACCAAACTTACCGAGATAAAGTCAAATGCTTTAGTTTCTTCTTTCCTTGAAGTGTTGATCATTGAGCTAGGAGTTTGAGTTTGAAAATTTGGTTGAAATATGTCTGGCAAAGGTGATCTTCCATTGGGTCCGGCCATTTGAGCAACACCATCATCTTGCATGTTGACATTACTAAGGTGTTGGAAATTAGCCATTGTTGCCAAGAATTGCTGTTGAGCCAAAAGAGTTCCCATGGCACCGTAATTGAGAGGCTGGGAAGAATAAGGTTGGTTCAACATGAAACCAGGCTGTATATTATAAGCCATAGTACCAGTGGGAAACATAGGATTTACATTAAACCCCATTGGTTGAGAGCTCAACATGCCACCTGAAGTATTGTCAGGTATATGGTTATTCAAACCTGAAAATAAAGATTCAGATTGCATGAAAGGAGACGTTCCCTTCTGCTTCATACTTGAGGTATTTTCATCCATTGACAGACCGGCCATTAAATCACTAACAGGCTCCTTATGGTTTCCTTGTTCAGAATTGGAAGCAAAAATGTCAAAAAGTTGAGGTTCAGTTATATTCCCCTGCCTGTGACTCTCATGATCGCCCTGTTTATTGCCACCAACAGTCATTCCAGAAAAGAGATTGTCTGCATGTTCTTTGTTCTCGCTTGTGTAAAATGATACATCAGCAAATGGATCATCATTTTTTAGTTCTTGACTAGCTCCAATAGAACCACTAAAATCCCCAAATAAATCATCAACCAGAGGAGTTGATGATGTCAAATTTGCTATATTTTGATCACTTGTACCCTTTAGAGTGTCATCGATTCCATAGTAATCATTTGAATCACCAGTGTCTATCAAGTCAGGCAACTCAGCAACAGTAGCATTCTCTGTTTTCACAGCCTTCTCTGAATTAATTGTAGAGCTGTTTGGCTGGCCTCCACCTAAAAGACCAAGAACCTGTCCATCAAGGGCCAAGTGATAAATTAAATTACAACAGTTGCTCTAAAACTTATTAGCTCACATTAGTTTTAGCTCACATTTACTAAGTGACAAATGGTCTAAGACTCTAAGCTATTACTGTTAAAATATTTTTAAAATTAAGATGACACTTAGATATTTCATATTTGGTATAGAGTAGTTAATTTCCTGTATAATTGATGAAGAGAAAGAAAGAACAGCACATTTACAAGACTTTGAGACTCAAGAAATTCCTTACTGCTCTAATAGGTAACCACAAAATATTTAATTGTCAAGGCTGTTTTGCAGAAGAAATTCCTTAATGCTTCCATATGTAACCACAAAGTTTCAAACCCTTACTGCTCTCCAAATCCACATAACACTAAAGGCATGCAACCAAATCTGCTTATAACATCAGCTAAGGAACCTTGATGATATTATCCAAAGTACTATCCTTTTCATTAGGGACAACAATAGCATGCACAGTTGAGTTTAGTCTGTCAACTATTGAATTTTTGTATTACTTTATAATTGCAAGTTCAGTACAAACTAGTTATCTATATTACCTTAGTTGACTCTAAATGACCAATTTTTCTTCTTCCTGGTTCCCTAGTTTTTTCATTACCGGAACTTGAGGTAACATATTCACACATAAAAAATGGATCGGAATAAGTGTAAAATGTAAAAATGAATGAGAAGATGGAATTTTCATGTAATAACTATTCATTTGGATTGATAATGAGGGTACCTTCATAGCCCTTTCCCTTAAAGAGGCTTGGGGAGATTCAGAACATCTCAGCACCACATCTTTATTTTCAGTGAAGTAAGATTCCACTGGTGAAAAGTGATCATCGTCCTTCTTTCTAAGGATGGCCTCAAGGACACAAACAGCTTTCATGCGAACCTGAAAAAATTATTCTCACTAGAAGTTAAAAAAAAATCAATGCAGCAAGACCTCTTAAAATTCTTAGTATTCACTTGTATGTGCACTGTAGTATGCAAGATTGCAAGGTATTATAATACTATTACCACTATAAAAAAGGGATATAGATGCTTAAATTAAAAATTAAAATGCATACAAAACCCATTTAAGTTTAAAATGTTTTACCACCAGAAAAGGGTCATACAAAGTCCCATCATACTGTGATCCAAAATACTTGAAAGAAAATTAATCTGCAAAATTTAAAGACTTGTTTAAATGTACAAGTGCATGTTTGAATATTTCACATGGCCTTTCACGTGTGAATATATATTTTTGTAAAAAATCAACATAACAGACATGCCTGCCAAATTGGAGATTGGAGCTTCAGCTCAAGGGCGTGAGATAAAGCCAGTGCATCCAACTTTGCGGCCTCTGTTACGAAAACTTGAATGGCATCTCGAGTGGGTTGCAGGCGAACACCTCCTGAAGTTACAATTGTCTCCAGCAACTTATCCTCTCTTGTCTTACTCTCTACATAACTTGCACTAGATTCCCCATTTGATGTTTCCACCTTAGTTACTCTTGAATCCTGATTCCAAGGACCAGTAGATTGACTCTTTGATGCTCCAAAACTACTCTGAGTTTCATTACGATATGCGACCAGTTCATATCTGTCACCATGTTCTGTTTCCTTGGTCAACGACCTTCGAAGATTTGGACTCTTGTAGCTTCCAGGATCATTCTTCATTAGCGAATGTCCCTGCGTTAAGCTATTAAGTCCTTGCTTAATTGATGCGCTTCCAATACCAACAACCTCACTGATAAAAGATTTCTTATCTTCTGGCGGCGGTTCATAGTTTGTATTCCCAAACCCTTGTATCCGCCGGTTGAGATCTTCAGCAGGCGCTGGCTTATTATTATTATTATTGTCTTCTGAAAATATGGCAGAGATAGCCTCATGAGCAGTGTCTCTCACAGCCTTATTTAGTGCATCACCTTTCAAAGGATCCAACTGTCCCTTGTAATGAAACAACTGACGAACTGCCACTGAATGTCTCTGCATTTCCCTTCTGAACTCCACACCAGACTTCCCAACTGCATACTTTATCAATCTTAAAGCCTGCCAACATTAACAAAAGCATGTAATACAGCATAAAGAGTTTAGACAAATATATGTACCTTTGATGCAATTTCCAAACTGTGACACCAAAAACGATTATGATCCTTTCTCATATCCCCACCTCAACTTTTCACCATATAACTACAAAGCTAGTTCTAACTATGTCAATTTTGAAATCCACTATCTCTTTCACGCCCTATGCTAACAGCTATTTCAAAAACTCCCCACACCCAATAACAAAAATAAAAATGAAAATAAAAACTTTGAATCACCCAGATCCAACTCATCCAATCTCATAGTTAACATTAACCAAAAACAAATGGGTTTTTTTTATGTACCTTCTGTTTAACAATTGGGCTTTTATGTTCCAAACGTTTTAAGACAAACTCTGAAACCTCCTTCACAATACTAACATGCGAAGAACGCAAAAGTTCGCAGATTTCCTCCAATTTGTAAACGGGTGTGACTTTATCTTCATCGGACGTAGCTGAATCGATCAACCGCGACCGCCAGTACGATTCCACCGCTCTTCGACTCGATTCCATTTTTCCCCCAAATCACAACAACCTTAAACCTACCCACTAAGATTTAAAATGCATCAACTTTGTTGAAACCCGAGATGAATGTTAATTCTCTGAATCTCAAACCCACGGATCGATCGGGAATGAAAACCCAGATGGAAAAGCCAATCAGGGGTTTGAAAAGTCGCAAGATTTTGAGGGGAATTGAACCGAAAACAAATCCCCGAGACGGAGTTTTGAGATTTGGGGAGGAATCGAAGACACGATGACTGAGAAAGAAAACGCAATTGTGGCAGAAATATGACTTCGTTGTTGCGAAAATAAACTCGTGGAATGAAGTTTCACTGTATTTTCTTCTTCTTCTTTCAACTGAAAAAAAAAAGGATTGATAAGTAAAAAATAAAATTAAAAATCTTACGTATTCTGATAATATATGTATCTGGAGTAGTTATAAAACCGACTAATTTTAATCAAATAGTATTTTACTTTTAATCTAATTTCATGTATAATTGTATGGTGTTATATACTTATATGTGAGATTTTTTTTATGCACCAAAAAACCCATATGCACAAAAAATTATGTGAGCTTTTTTTTATTGGGGTAGTAGAGTAATATTATTTTTTACTGATAAAAAAGAGTAAAATATTATTTTTGACAAAGACAAAACCAATTCTATTAATTAATTAATGATGGTCGGTTGATATTTTGAAAATTCTTTGAATGTTTAAAAAAATTAGGTAAATCCGTAAATATATAGATTAAAAATATATCACATTTTCATAGAGACATTTCAAAATATTTTGAGACCCAAAAGCTATTTTATACTATTATTTTGTTTGTTAAAAATTATAAATCTTGATGTGAATGATTAAAAAAATGGTAATTAAATATAATCTAATGGACGAGTGAACTAAAATATCCAATTTTAATGTGTCAATGTTTAGACAGAAATCCTTTCGAGGATAAAAGCTATAAAGTATTACAGAAACCTACATATGAAGCAAGAAGATGAAAGCTATAAACCAATGGCCACAAGAAAACAGAAATTAAGAGTAGATCACCCACCATAAAAGTATTACCTCCAAGGATCAATCTTATATACAGTTCTTGTGGAGAGTTTTATCAATTTAGCATATATGCATGGAAATAACCAAGATGAAATTCCAATGACACCCATGGAACCGCATCTAAGTTTTGTCCTATATCCAAATTAATACAGTTTAGAAATTATCTAACTTAAAAAAAAAGGATAGCAGGAGAGAAACCTTTAAACCGTATGGTGAAGTTTCTTCAAGTTCATATATTGAGTAATATACCATTCCAAAGAACCTCTGAACACCATCAGTAATTGACAACTTGAAGGGCGTTTTACTCTCCATGGTACTAACTTCTATTTTATCAACCTACAACACAAGAAATCCACGTTATCTTGCATTGAAAATGCTATAAATAGATACCAACTCCATAACAATTGTAACAACAACATGAAGAATGTATCGAAAAGAGACGTGAGCAAAGGTAAAGAGACGTGAGCAAAGGTGCACCTGCAGTACATAGGGACCACCACTAGAACAAAAATAGCATCACACATGGAATTGACTTTGGAAGGGAGCACGCCTTTGCAACAGTAGTTCAAGTCCACGAACAGAATGTGTTGGAAACACATACACTTCGGTTTTGAGATTGTCGTTGAGGTTATCAAAGCCATTTAGGGAATCTTGGAGTTTGGAGAGACAGGCAGCAAGGCAATCTCTCTTGAGGCACACTCCATAGGAGCGGCGTAGGAAATCGATGATCTGGCTGTCTCAAGGACAACGTTCCTTGGGGGCGATAGAGCAAAGAATGTAACTCACAAATTAGAACTCAAAGTCAGGCATTTTCATCTCTATTGAGGGATAATTGGCAAAAACGGGAAACCAACTGTGGCTGGGATTGGGATTTGGAGTCAATTTCTGAACTGCATACAGTTGATCCCCCCCCAAAAATGGTAGTGCTGTAAGGTGTGTAACATAATTGTATTTATCAAAATCTGGAGTTGACCAACATTATGGTGAACGTGGCTAAGGTGAGCTTCATGATCTGGCACGTGAGAAACATTTGTTAATAGAACAAGAGGGAAAATTGTAAAACAAAAGACTTTGACACTGAAGTATGTGAATTAGTTGAAAATGAGATGAGAGTTTCGGATCATTGTTTGTCAAGATTGTTACAATGGCATAACAACTCGTGCAGATAATTCATAACTTACAGATAATAGTTAGTAGATAAGTTGTGACTTATAGGTAATTGCTAGTAGATAATTTATATCTTATAGATAATCTAATGGATTATAGATAATTCATTGTTTATATAATTAAGTACCTGTCACTTGATAAGAGAATTGTAATATTATCAATAATATTCAAATATTAAGATAGTTAGAAATAAACTGTCGATCCGATAGTCCAATTGCTAAGGGCGAAATGCCCGTGCTCTTGTGGCAGGACTGACGTGCACATTGAAGCATCATGTTACTTGTCAGGCCATTTGGTAGACCTCGGACAGTACAACAATTCCATTACCCATCTCCACATTAGATACAAAAACCTACATGTGAAGCAAGAAGATGAAAGTTAGTTATTAACCAATGGCAATAAGAAAACAAAGAAATTAAGACCACAAAAGTATTACATCCAAGGATAAAACTTAGATACAGTTCAACTTAGATACAGTTCAGTTCTTGAGGCGCTCTCCGATTAGAAATTACCAAGATGAAATTCCAATTCCAAAAGTGTTAGTAGGGAAATTTGGTCAAAGGGACACTTTTGCTTATTCCTACTAATTTTCAAAAAGAACAAGTGGGAATAACAAAAGTGGTAATGGGAATATCAATTCTCATTCACCAAAGGGAGTTGGTATTGGCCCTCCACAATTGCTATCGGTCCTTACTAGATTTGCAAAAATACCAAAATATATTTTACTCCAATTATTGGTGTTGTCCACCTTTCCTACCAACCTTTCTTCATTTCTTTTTTCTTTCCCTTTCTTCCTTCCTTGCCTCACAAAGCTCCCTCCTCTGCACGATATTTTTTCCGCATTTGATAGTCCAATGGAATTGTGATTTTGTTGTGCAATTTGTACAACATAATTACAATTTTACTTTTTTTATATATAGATTTTATGGAAATATAATTTTGTTGTGTTGCAAATTCTGTAATAGAACCATACTTCCATTCTACTATGGGGGTAGGAAAAAAATGTACAATTGAAGTACAATTTTGTTACACAATGTACAATAATATCATACTTTCGTTATATATTTTTTCACACCTCCACTTACACAATAAAATCAATTCTGTTGTGCTATATTTTTGCAACCTCAATTACACAACGAAATTACGATCATAATTCCATTGTGCATTGTAAAACAAAATTGCACTTGAGTTGGAAATGTTTTATACCTCCTAATACAATGAAAGTATATTTCTGCTATACAAAATAGGAAAAGGTATTTTTGGTAATTAAAAATGTTTGTAGGGATCAATAAAACTGTTGGAATCAATAACAACTCCCTTACCATTGCCTCTAGCCATTTTGTTTCTTAAAACCAGGGTAGCCCATAAGAGCACCTTGGGCCAAACAGCGAAATCATCGCTTTCTAAAGCAATACATGTTTACTTTGACTTTTTATGAATAGCCAAAATCCGATAAGGAGACTTCTCCTATCATATGTAGTAGCTGTTTTGTTGTGGTTCATCGATTCAGCTTGCACTATACTTGTTTGTTACTGTACATTTCTAACATATTTTAAACAGCACTAGCACCTCTGCAATTATATTTTATTATTTGTTTAATAACTATAGTTGTTAACAATTACTTGATGTAATAGAGGTGAATTATGACCCCAAATGAATTTTACCTGTAATGTCAGGAATTTCAATCCTAGGATCGCAAATGTCTGGGGGAATACTCGGTCAAAGAATAAAAGAAAAAGAAGAAATATTAGTAAGAGTAAGACACTCATCAACATACTTTTTATCATGTTCTCTTTTATTGTTTAAAATGTAACAAAAATTAAAAAAATTATGAATGAAGTTTATAAAATAAGTAGTTGAACTCATAATTTTTGTGATTTTTAATATATTTTAATTAATAATAAAAAATATATTAAAAAGAATATATTGTATTAAAAATTATATTGTTAGCATTACATAGAAGAAAATTACCTTGGTAAAGGATACCAATGGTCTAGAAGAAGAAAAAACATTTCTTAGAATAAGATTTTCTAAGCCTTTGTATTATGGCTATTTATTTTTTTTCTCCTTTTTTTCATATTATGTAGCTACACCAACCTATTGAAATCAACAAAATTATTGTAAGTCATCCATGGTTCAATGTTTTGAGAACTGAATCGAATGGTCCAATAAAATTTATGGGTACACTAGTTTGGTTTGTTAAGAGGATTGAAAATGTATTAGAATTAATGTGGTCTGAGTTGAATTGAGTGAGTCTTTGATTGAAATAGACTGAGTTTTTATCTTTTATATATATATATATATATATATATATAAAGTACTTATTTTATGTTATTTTTATGAATTTATGATTATTTTTAAGATATTAGATGTTTGTTTGTGTTTAAAACTTATTTATAGTTTTGTATTACATGAATATTGGTTGTTATTTGAATTATTATATGATTTATAATGACAGTCATTTTAAATTTAAAATATTGAATGATTAAATTATGATAATTTTTTAGTATATATTGAGTTAAATCGATTCAACCAATAGTCCATTAACTATGCCTTAACTAGTTAGATGACCGGTTCCATTCTTAAATCATTAAAGGATGTTTGCTGTCATTTTGTTTCCTACTTCCATTGTTGTGTGCTACTAAGACCCATTATTGCATATGCAACTCCAATCCTAAAAGCCATCAATAGGAGATTTCTTAAGTCCAACGCTAAAAGAGGCTCTTCTTTAAAATTTATTGAAATTTATAAATTGATTTAATTTTTTATTTATTTAATATGTCTCACGTGATTTTTTCAATAAGTTTGTTTATTTATAAACATATGCTGCTGCAACATTTTTATCTATAGATATGTATTGAAAAGAATATTCTTTTACCATTCTTTTTTCCATCCTTGGATCCCCTTGAGGAGATCCCTTATATGCATTTATCACTTTAATAGTGGAGCCTATCTTAAATCCTACTAGAGTTTATTATAACAAAAAATTACTTTGAATTTATAGTCGGTTACCGGTTATATATGCCTTTGATCTAATGAAACTTCTATGGAAAATTTCGGTATTACAGAGAACGGTTTTTGCAACTGAGTCGACTGTGCTTTAAATGGCACTTTAAACTCTGCTGAAAACAAAGCTATTGGACTGGTCTAGTGATGAGTCGTGTCTTGGATAGTTTTTGCATCATAGGTTCAAACCATGGTCCATGGGCATTCACTAACCACTTCACCTTCAAGTTTCAACTTTTGGCCAATACCAAAGGACAAAAAATTACCTGTTGAAGATATCCAAAAGCGACTTTTCCTTTTCCCCTATTTGATAACATCAACTAATTGACAATGGGTTTGTTGGTGTGAATCAATTAATGATCACATTAATCATAATTAAGTAAACATTTTTTTTTTGAAAAAGAAAAAAACTTCCAACATAAGCGCCAAAAAAGTCCAAAAGATTTCTTTGCTCAGCACTAGTTGGTGGTAACCTCATTGATCATACTGCAGGAACTTGGAGGAAGGACATTATTGAAAATCTTTTCCATGCTGACACTATTTCTAAAATCAAGAATATCCCTCTTTTGAATGTGCAGGATGATGACCAGCTAATGTGGAAGTTTAGTCACAATGGAATTGACACAGTAAGAAGCGCATGTCATAATATCATGGAAGCAGTGCCAGACAATGACCATCTTAAAGTGCCTGGAAATTGGAACAGGGTCTGGAACATTCAAGCAACCACATTGAGAATGATTGGCACCTGTTCTTTGATTGCCCAATAGCTATACACACTTGGCAAGCTGCTGGACTCTGGTCTCTCATTGAACCAAGAATCAATACAGCAGATGGACTAGTGATCTCATTTTCAACATGCTCCAGCAACTTCAACCAGCTCAACAATCTCTCTTATCTATCATTTTATGGTCCATTTGGAAGCAACGAAACGCAAAATCTGGAATAATCTCGACATTTCACCAACCATGGCGGTCTTCCTTGCAAGATAACACTACACAGAATGGTTGAAAGCTAGAACTACAACAACGGATTCTGCAGCAACCTCTTTGGACTCCTCCTGCGGCTGGCCTTATCAAATGTAACCTCGATGCAGCTATTTTCAACTACTCCCAATCTTTTGGAATAGGCATCTGTATCCGAGGGGAGCATGGCAAATTCATCCAATGCAAAATGGAAACTTTTGGTGGCATTCCAAACCCGCATAGGCTGAAGGTTGGGCTCTTTATCGAGCTCTCAAATGGATAGGGAAACTTGGCTATCAAAACGTGATTTTTGAGAGTGACTGCAAGATGGTAGTTGACAACTTTGCTTCTAATTCCAGCGGGGTTACTGATTTACATGTGATTCTTTCTAAATGTAAACCTCTTTTCTCAAATCTTTCAAACTGTAAGGGTGAGTTTTGTTAGGCACCAAATAAATTATGTTGCTCACACATTAAGATTGAGCATCAAGATTTAACACTTGTAGCCAAGTTTTCAATCATGTATTCATTCTTTCATTTTGAACGAAATATCATAATCTTGCTTCTTGTAAAAGAAAAAGCACTAATTGCCAACCAACTTATCCATAACATAGACCTAAATAAATGAGTTTGTTTAAACTTAATTTTTTTTTTAAAATAACTGTTTTTAAAAAAACAAAAGATTGACTTCTTAAAATAAACAGAATTCTGTTTTTTAAACAAAAACAATTTAAATAAATACATTAAAAAAATAAAAATACTTATTTTCTTAAAATAAAAACCGACCCAAATACGTGACCCATTAATTGCTTATAATTTTAAGCACCCAGGAATTTGTAGTCGCTCATTTTCAAATTCCACAACCTCTTAGCTATTTTTTTAGAGCATGGGCGGTGCTATTTGTGGCCCAAAGCCATTCATGTTCTCTCCACTCCAACTTTTCTTTTATGATTATTTCCTTCACTTTCTACCCCACCACCAAACATCACCTCTTACCACTCTCCCCTGCTCACATGGAGGAATCATTCATTAGCTTCCGGACACTTCTAATAACGCACACCGATGACAGCTAAGCGTGCCACTAAAAGACTTGATTGGATATGCATGGATATGTCGCACATAACAGTATTCAATTTTATCATGCAAACAAACATACACTAAAATAATCGTAATGACTGTAATCAACTAATTAAATAAAGAGTTGAAAGTATTTTTAATGCCTCAAAATTTTGTTAAAATTGGTTTTAGTTCCTACTTTTTTAAAATGATGATGATCTTCATATTTTTGAAATGTAGTAGATTGATCCCGACCCTATCCTTTATTTTGACTTGATTTGGAATGAAATCCACCACATTTTAGTAAACATCAAAATTATTGCTTTTAAATTATAGAGATTAAAACCTATTTTAACTTATCTGAAGCACATTTTATTCTTAAATAAACCTTAATACAGTATTTGACTACTTCTGCTGCTATATATATAACCCACCAGCAGAGAAGCCTTTTGTACTACCTTTCTTATTTGGAACATTTCCTTATCTATCTTCACCTCCATCTTTTAACAGTTCCCCTCGAAACTTCTGAAGATGGGTGGCATTGCATTCGGACGCTTTGATGATTCTTTCAGTTTAACCTCAATCAAGGCCTATATTGCTGAGTTCCATTCAACCTTGCTCTTTGTTTTTGCCGGTGTTGGTTCAGCCATAGCCTATGGTTAGTTCTCTCTGCTTAAAAACAAAATTGAACCTAAGTTCTTAGTCTCAACCCCGCCACTCCTTTGTCATTTTAGGAATTATTTCAAGTAGGTGAAGGTGTTTCACCATGATTAAACAAAGTTTACATAGTTTTTTTTTGTCACCATGTAGAAGTTTACAAAAACACCATGCAATCATCGTGCTTTCTTAGTTTCAACATGTTTGGATTTTCTTTCTTTCTCTTGCAGCTAAGTTGACATCAGATGCAGCACTTGATCCTGCTGGGTTACTGGCAGTTGCTATTTGCCACGGTTTTGCACTCTTCGTTGCAGTTTCTGTTGGTGCCAACATCTCTGGCGGCCATGTCAACCCTGCTGTGACTTTTGGATTGGCTCTTGGTGGCCACATCACCATCCTCACTGGCTTCTTCTACTGGATTGCACAGCTTCTTGGCTCCATAGTGGCATGTTTTCTTCTCAACTATGTCACAGGAGGCTTGGTGAGTTCAAATTGAAGGCATCTATATGATTACTTGTGGAATCAACATATGGTTACCTGGCATTTGGAAAATCTTTTCCTTGCATTAGAAGTTTCATGCATAGACCAAGGACATATTTACATCCCTTTTTTCTATCTAACATTCTATAAAGGGGATCAAAGGTGTAATTCTAATTATGGTACCATCCATTTAGTGCTATGTAGTATATGCAACAATAACAAAAAAAGTTTTTTTCCCATGCATTCAGCTCGGTTAAAGATCAAATTTTCACAGATATTATTTACCCTGACATGCCTCTTAACAACTTCTCCCACTGTCCTTCTTGGTCTCTCTCTCCCTTTTCATATGACTAAAAACCATGCAATATAATCTGTTTAGTAGTGTTTACAACGAACTTCTTTATACTTGTCCAAATTATCTTAATGGATTTTCTTTCTTATGTAGTCAGTAACCACAATCCATCTAGTGCTTTTTATTTTTATAAAAAAAATAGCATGATGTTTAGTTCATTTTTTGTTAAAATTAATAAACTGAGTTGTTGTTATTTGTTGATCAGCCAACTCCAATCCACAGTGTGGCTTCCGGGGTTGGAGCTGTTCAAGGAGTTGTGACCGAGATCATCATCACATTTGGTTTGGTGTACACAGTGTATGCCACAGCAGCAGACCCTAAGAAGGGATCATTGGGAACCATTGCACCAATTGCCATTGGTTTCATTGTTGGTGCCAACATCTTGGCAGCAGGGCCATTCTCTGGCGGCTCGATGAACCCGGCACGCTCCTTTGGGCCTGCAGTTGTTAGTGGTGACTTCCATGACAACTGGATCTACTGGGTTGGACCTCTTATTGGTGGTGGTTTGGCTGGCCTTGTCTACGGCAATGTCTTCATTCGCTCTGACCATGCACCTCTTTCCAGTGAATTTTGATCTGATTCAAGTCATGGCCTTTGTAATTCATGTTTCTTGATAATAAAAGGAGGAAAAGCAGTTCTTGCTTTTCTTTCTTTTTCTATCTCTCTTTTTTCTCTCTCAATTCTATGCTTTTTTCTTCTTTTAATTTATTTGTAAAGTGTGCTACTACTGTTTAATTTGGTGAGAATTCAAGAGGTTGGTGGTGTGCAGAAGTGCTTTATAATTATCTCTAAAGGTTTACTTTTTTGGCTTTCCTTTTAATTTTGGATGCCTTGCACGAGGACTATTGTACCACTGTCATTTATCACTATGCAGAAGTTCACACTTCCTAACCTTATAATACTGAAAATTAATTAATGCATAGATCAAGAAAATCAAATTAGATTCAAAGAAAAGAATGCAACTTCTTAATTATTCTTTTGAAATTGTCCATGGCAATTAATGCTTTAGTGAATGGAAAAGTGGGTTACTCTTTATTGTGTTGATAAAAACACAGGGAAAAGGTCAATAGTTAGCTGTTCAATACCAGATGGAAATTAATGGATAGATGAAGAAATTAAAGCAGATTCGAAGAAAAAACCTATAGCTTCGATCTTGATCTTTTGAAATTGTCCATGGGAGTAATGGTTTTAGTGACCAAGTGTAATGGAAGAGTGATTAGTCTTTAATTTACTGTGTTGATAAAAACACAGGGAAAATGCCAATATAATTAGCTGTTCAATACCAAATGGAAGATTCAAAGTGGCATGAGAACTATCAGCATCTTTAGTGTTACATCTTGAACAAAGATCTTGAGTTCAAGATCTGATTTTTACTGGATCTCTCAATAAAGGAAATAAAGAGATTTCTATCATGGAGAATGAGTTCTTGTACAAGATCCCTCAAGATCTACACATTATTCAAAAAAGAATAAATTTTTTCTCTCTTTCTCTCTCCCTAAGATCTCAAATTGAGATCTACCATTAAAGAAAAAAATTAGAAAGATCTTAACAAATCTTTAATCCTATGTGGTACTATAAGGTCCACTAAAAAATGGTCTAAGATCTCAATTTAAGATTTACCACTAAAGATGTTCACTGTCTATTAGTGTTTGGGAATTATAGCAACAAAATGTGTGTTTGAGTGCTTATTTTTTTTTTATTTAAAAAAAATAGTCATTTACGCTTTTGTCAATTTTTTTGACAACTTTGAAAAAGTAAGCTTGCTTAGAAATAATATCTAATTATATATTAAACACGCACTAAGAAATATATAGTATGTTTGCTTGATGCAAAGTGTCAACATAAGTGTTGAACTATATGGAGCTGAGATGGCATACATAGGACATTATATTTGTCCCAAATGTCTAAAAGGTGTGGTGAGGTCCAGCAAGTGAGCATTATTTATCTTCAAATGTAAACTTCCAATCAATACAAGCCATGGAAAACCATTACAGAGTCACGTCCTTTTAGATCATGATGAAGAAAGAGAGGACAAGACTCTATTCAGTCCTCTCTGCTCACATGGTTTGTACTTTACATCTAAATTTCAGACAACCCTCAACTCAAAATCGTAAAACAGAGATGGCCATGGGATCCATCAATTTTTAGAATCGTGGGATACGAAATTAATAGTAAATTAACATGAAACTCAAAGATCAAATTAAAAAGAAGAAGAAGAAGAAGAGAATTAGACATAATAAAACTGAACAATGTATCTAAAAATTGAAGTATATATTAATCTAAAGTGTTATAAGCATTAAGGTGGTTAACAAAAAAAAAAAAAGCGTTATAAGTATTCCATGCTTACTATTTTGAAGCATGGGTGATGGACCAAATTAGGGTACTTCTATGAACTAAATATTTAAATGAAGTTGTTTTAAAATATATTATTGGCACCGAATAATTTCGGATGTTGACCAGATCAACTCAACAATTTGACTAACGAGTTCCATATTATGTGAGATCCAATCTTAATTTCTTTTTTTAAAAAAAATGCTTACCTAACATGAAACTTGCTAATCAATTTAGCGAGTTGATGTCCACAGAGCTGAATTGGCTTTTTCTTGAAGTTGTCACGCGACTCACGTGACTCATGGCGCGAGTCGCGTGGTACATTCTGGAGGTTGGCGCGATGCGCGTGAGGTGGCAGTTCTTGTTTTCTCCTTTATTTGCTCTTAATTTCCCTTGTTTTGGCCTGCAAACACTTGATTGGTATTAAAATACTTTATAAAACATAATATACTAAATATGCCTAATTCTAATACTATTTTCTAACTATTTACTCTAAATATGACCTAAACTAATGTTATATTTAAGAT
>PYAF01002035.1:547987-573943 GCA_007407185.1 Glycine tomentella | reverse complement strand
CAGAATACTCTGATGAAGTCACAGGAGGCGTATGGATCGTAGTCAGTGTCGAAAAGAGCCTCGATGGTCTTCTCCCCGAAAGGTACCTGGACTCCCCTCACCCAAGAGACTCTGGTCCTGTAAACCGTGTCCTGATCCACATTGGAGAGAAACTCCTTGAGGATCATGCTGCTGCTGGGCTCCGGGAAGGATACAAGCTCCTGTTAAGCACTAGAGTCTTTGCAGGTGACTACACCGGAATTTAGCTTGTGGAAGACCCACTTAGAAGTCCAAGTTCTACCTCAAATATTCCTCACCTTGGACTGGCGTTCAACTAAATATTCCAAGCACTAGAGTCTATTCTACGCTTGCTCGGTAATGCTCATCAAAATCAAAATGCTAGTCGAAGTAGAAAATGTTTAGCACTTCACCATATATTTTAACAAATGCATATTAAGAAGGAATTGTCAAAAGGATAAAAAAAAAAAAAAAAAAAAACAAAAAAACGAAGAAGCAATTCTTTTATGCAGCGACACGAATCCAAAAAAGGTGCACCACATAAGTAAATAACAAGATATTTTATATTCTACACATTCACAAGGAACCTGAGACTTATCAGTGTCTGAACGAACAAAAATTGAAACGCTACATTAGGCATGTTTCGTTTTATTTCTTACAGAACCATAAACTCAAATTATCCTCTCTTTTTTTCTTAATTATTTTATTTTTTTATTTATTTTTATTTCTTTGATTAAGCTCAAATTCTCCTCTAGACCTTCTTTATATATATGCTTTGGTGAATGACCCAGTGGTGGAGCAGAATCTTCTGTACTAGTATTGGCTCCTACATTTTTCCATACCCCTTGGAGCTGCAAGGAAATCGATAACATATTGTTAGTTAGTCTTCCATTTAAGTTATAAAAAGAAAAAGTATCATATTCAATATATTGGCGACTTTTCACCTAAGCATGTAAAAGCGAGTTTGAAATTTATGAGTAACACATACCTAGCCCGATTGCCTCGGACCCTTTCATTATCCTTAGTTTGTTGCATGACTCAGTGAACATCCTGCAGTGACAAGTTATCATAGTCATAGCATTAGGCAAGGAACATCATTAAAGACAAAACTGATTTCAGTTGCAATGAGAAGATTCAAATGAGATTTAAAAGTCGCAATCAGAAATGTCAAGCTTGTCTAGACATTAGAAGTTTATACACACGATAAAGACATTCTGAAGATTAGAAGTTTATACACACGATAAAGACATTCTGAAGAATTGCTTATGATTAATAGCATACTTTCATTATAATTTCTTTTTATAAAAAGAGATTTTAAGTGAACTAGTGAGGATAAAAGTAGAAAAAAAAGCTAGTAATATATAAGGAGTTTAATGTATCTATATTTACAGTATAAAATAATTTTATATTATTATTTTATCATAATTCACTATTTAAATTATTTAAAGATAATTATTTTAAAAGACAAAAAAATTTATTATTAAATGATTGTAAAAATTTTTAACACTATCAATGCATAATTCTTTTTTCTCATATATAAGTCTTAAGCTAGTTGAAGTAATAAGTTAAAAAATGCTAAATAAACTTCTATACTTAATAAATTTATTTTGGTTAAATTAGCCTATAAATTAGTCGAACTAACTTATACTAGACTCTATTGCTAATCACAATAGGAAAAAATTGTTGACATTAATTATTATTTAAATATGTTGATATTTCATATTATAATCAAATAAAATTTGTAAAGCTTTTGAAAACAAAGTAAGAATAATTGAAAAAAGAAGTAAAGTTGTCCGGTTCAACCAACAAGTATTGTAGTAAAAAAAAAGATGACATATATTGATCAGTGAAGATTTAAAAACAAAAATGAAAAGAGAACTTACTCCCAAGGGACATCACCCACAAGCATCCAGTCTCCTTCCTTATCTTCGTATGTAAGAACATATTCAGAGCCATCAACAAGATCCCTGAATGCACTCTCATTTAATCCATCTTTCCCAGGAAGTGCACGAGAATTGCATTGACCTGATTTAAGAAATATTGAGTTGTTTTATAAATGCAATAGTACTGCCTTAATTGATTCAAAAAATTTATAATTTTAGTAGCTTAAAGTAGCTAGTTTGATAATCAATTCAATTATTGACACGTAAAATCATAATTGGCAATTAGGTGTCCAATTCACAGTTAGACCACTCAGACTATTATTCAGTTCCATCATGTTTTTACAACATTTGTTAACACATGTATGATGAAGAAGATAGAGAGAGAGTGCACCATACCAATGGTAAAGCAGATGAACATTTTCTCAAGACCTGAAGAAAGCTCAATATAGTTGCTGTAGGTTTTCAGATCAACCTTTCTGAGAAATGGAGCACCATCCATGCTGACCTTAACATAAATACAAGCTACTCCTTGTTTCTCCTCAGCTTCGTTGTTGCATTTTGCCAAATTATAGGCCATCGTGTTCTTTCGAAAAGATCGAATTGGTGGCCATCCCACAACTTGTGCTCTGCAACAAAAAAGTTTAATATATATTTCACTTATCACCCCATATAGAAAAATGTATCAAGTATCAATAATCAAACAGTAAAAAAATCCATAAATATAATTCAATAGCCAATACAACTAGCTGAAAATAGGATAAAAAATTTAGTGAAAATTGAAACAAAAAAATAAATACATCAACGAATGTTTTAACAAGGTCTTACTATAAGAAAACAGTTTCATACACCTTAATTTTAATAAGCTTTAACAAAACCTTGAACTGATTACAAACCTTCAGCACACACCCTTCACTATTTTGGTTTTGGAAGACTCAATATGTTTGGATAAACTTCTCTATAATCACTCATAGGAGAAGAAAATTTTTTTTTTAAAAAAAAAAGTAAAATGAATTGAGTTTATATCATATAAGCTAAAATCAGCTCATGCACATCAACTTTTGGAAATATAAATGAGAGAACTTTTACAAAAATTACGTGCGCGCATAAGTTAATCTAAGTTTATAGGAGAAGCTCAAATGCTCAATTCATTTTACCTCTGTTTTCCCCCTCTTGCAAATGCTTATGAACAAGTTTATTCAAGCAGGGTCTAAAGCACAGGTATATGAAGAAAACTTACTTTGGAGCAGGAGCAGTAGCATGGTCATTTGTTGCAGCAACCTGAGCTGGTTTCTCATAGTGAGGAACCATATCAACCTCTCTGTTGCATCGTGCAGAGGTGTTATTAGAACCATTTTCCAAATTAGCCTCAGTTGCTGCCGCATCACTCGCGGAGAAAATCCATTTCCGAGAAGAGGAAGAAGAGCTAATGGCATCAGAGAAGCCCCTCTTGAGGTTCTTGTTGGAAGGGGTTGAAGAAGCAGAAGAATTGCCATTATTCTGCAAATCCTTGCCAAAGAGAGAGATTCCTAATGTGTTGTTTTCAGGAGACTCAGAACCGGGCAAGCCAAGCCTCAGCTCTGTCTCCTTGAAGTTCAGAGATGAAGTGTTCTCATCCTCAGAAGAAAGGTTGGAGGAAACCGAAGAGGATATCTTGTCACAGCTTTTTTCCATGGATGGAGGCTCTGATAAACCTATGTAATCATGTTCCAAGGGTGTAGTCATCAAAATTCAACAGTGAAAGGTTCCAAATTTATGCAACAGAAAAATATTTAAACAAGTCACTCAAGTGAGTATGCGTATGTATGTGTATAAATATATATATATATAGAACTTGTAAGAACATAACAAACAAACAAGTTAGAAAGTTGAGTTTATACTGCAGTTATCGCATGGTATGGTACGAAATTCCCGGGAGCTTCTTTTTTTTTTTCCCTTACGAATCTTCTTGGCCTTTATGAATCAACTTTTCTCTTTCCACAGGCATATTTTTTCTCCGGTAGTTATCATAATTTGACAATATGACATTAATTGATGTACATGTTGAAGCAGTGTTATCGGAGTAATAGTGACAACTGATTTCTAGGCATCAAGGGGATATATATCTTTAGGGAGGTTTGCCTACCTAGAGAATTTTGTTTTCACCAAAGTTATTAAATAGATCAACTTATCACTAGATTATCAAGATTAATTCGACTAAGTAGGATTTAAGTAGCGTAAGGAGAATCAAAGTCAAAATCATGAAAACAAAGTTAAAATATTTTTTTTGTGTCAATTCATGTTGGTGAAATTTTTTGGTTTTTTGTTTTTCCATTCTTAAAATATATATTTTGCTGCATTAGTATAGTATCATTTGTATTCCAAAATAAAGTGTAAAATTCACGCACACAAAAATTAGTATAATAGTAGCAATGTTGAGCATTTCCAGTTTTTCACCAACAAGGTACTCGGGTACTCGATCCAATGTAACATTTTACCCACTGTTCTTACCTTACTTATCATTTAGTGCAGTTATAATACTAATTGATTGTATAAAGTTATTAAGATCTTAATCATTATCACGTAATTAATAATGACTACTATAATTACATTTGATTCTTTAAAATTCATCTCCCTTACTTTAATGGATTCAAAACCTTAATTAATAGTAGTAATATGTACTCCAATTTGCATATCACGACATTCCAATTTGCAAATTAAAGCATTAAGAATAGAATAAATAACTTTGTATGAGTCCAAACACGACACAGTTGAAAGGAATTCAACAGAGGTGAATCTCCATTCTTTAGTCGAATATGAAGTGAGTCCCAAACTGGCAGACAATTCTCCATATCTTAGCATGTGTGTCGTTTATATATTTTTTTCTTTTTCTCCAAACAATGTGTTTGATAATGCCATAATGTTTGCGAATATAAGACATGGAACACATTAATTCTCGGAGTTAAGAACCACAAATTTTGTATGCCCTAGAAAGATCTGCTTGGAAATTCGTAATCTGAAACTATGTCTTGACTTGTACAGTTAGATCTTATTGATTAGTGCTATAATATGGGCCTGTTTGGGTCATTTTTAGTTTACTTTATAACATTTTTATCAATGAATAAGGTAATATGATAAAATGGTCAAATCTTATCAGATGTCTAAATTACAAAAATAATACATAAGAAATGAAAAAATTTAACTGATGCCAAAATTCATTTACATATAAAATTTATATGTGCTTTTAAAAACTTTGTTTCACCAAATTATTATAATTGTTTTTTAAAAAAAAAAAATTGACCAAAACAAACCATGAAAGCCACTCTCGTAACATAGCCATCACTTAGAATTTCGATAATGGAAACAGCACAAAGAACTCCATATATATTGTCTAAAATTGAGGCTGAAATTGACTTCTAAAGATGGCAACATACCGAAAACCCAAAAAAGTTGTTTGTACAAATTTACATAGGGAGAAGGAAAGAGATTGCTATTGTAAGCATTTATGTCCTACAAATTATTAGTCTTCTACAACTTGGAATCATTAAAAGAGCTTTTTAATGCTTCTTTTTAGATTAACGGAACTTGCTTTCAAAGGAAAAAAAGAAAAAAACAAACATAGTGGATTACTTGAAAGACAATATCTAGCGTGTGAAACTAAAACTTTTTACACATCGTGCGCGAGAGTCTATTTTTTCCTTTTATTTAGTTTTTTATTTTATTTCCTTTCACAGTTACAAGATTAGATCTATTTTTTATGGGAAAAAAAAATTTATTCAATATATTTATGTAAAAGAGTTTACTTTGTGGGAGCATTATCTCTAAGTAGACTCGTGACATTAAATTAAAGCATCTTTATTGTTAGATCTTGAGCTCTCTCAGTAAAGGAATTGAAGAAATTTCCAACATGAAAAATGAGTTTTTGTAAAAGATCACTCAAGATATACACATTGTTCAAAAAAGAATAAATTTTCTCTCTTTATCTCTCCCTAAGATCTCAAATTGAGATCTACCATTAAAGGAAAAAATTAGAAAGATCTTGAGAGATCTTTAATCCTATATGGTACTATAAAATCCACTAAAAAATAATTTAAAATCTCAATTTAAGATTTATTATTAAAGATACTCTTATTACTCTTTCATAATTCATATCCTTTCATTATAGTTGGGAAACTCGCTAGTTTGGACCTCTCCTAGGTCACAAGCCAAGTGAAACCCTCTTCAGTCTTGACCATTGACCAAATAGGCCGCAAGGATCAATATCTCCCACAAAATACTTTGTCTTCAACACAGTTGGTACTGGATTTTCTTTAGTTTGATACAATATTTAAATATTTAAATTTAAATCAAATTACCTATCTTTAAGTGGTATTAGGCTCATTTTTTTTAAAACAAAATATTCTCATAGTAAAAAATTATGAGAACCCTCACGGTGTAGAAACTTCTTCTTATTTTAACTTTAAGTTCTTTAAAGTTAAAATAATAAGAAATCCTAAAAGAATAAATAAATCAATATAAGTGATATATGTTATGCAACTAATTAATTTATATACATACATTACTGGATTGATTATTACTTAAATCACAGTAGTTAAAAAAAAAAAAAAAAACAATAAGGTCGACAATCTTTCTAAAGGAACAAGATGCGAATAACGTATGGCTCAATAAAGTGAGGAAATTCTTGAAGGCACTAGGCACGGCCGGGGACCAAAACTGAGAAAACATCAACTTTCTTACTATGCACGCATTATTAGATGAATCTGCATATTGTGTCTGGGAATTAAGCCAAAAGTTAATGTTCCAGAATACTTCAAGGAAAAGTAGCTAGTCAGTCTTATTTTTGAAGGGTGGTATCGACGGCAGAAATGACAAAGAACGTATATATGATAAAAAAAAAAAAAAAAAGCGTAGTGTTTTCATGTTTTAATTTGGCCCCTACGTGCATCAAATAGTTAGAAAAATCTTTAATGAGCTTTTGTTTTATGCTGGAACAATGGGTTAGAACTTAATGAGACATTCGCCAAAGTGCCACAAAAAAAAAATGTCAAAATGCTATACTTCAGAAATAATTTATCAAACTGCCACACCACGTAATTTGTTGACCACATCAGCGAATTACGTGGGCTGACGTGGCGTCGCGTGAGTGGAGGGCATAATTCGCTGGAAGGGGTGCCAAATTAGGTATGCCACGTGACAAATTTTTCGTAATTGCGTAGAAGTTTTGAAATATCATAACTTTTGACTGGGAAGTCCGATTGACGCGAAATCGGTGGTCACGCACTCGAAATTAAGAGGAGAAGGCATAAGTAAGTCCCAAAGGGAAATTGCCCAAAAATTTTCCCAAAAGAGGCCTCTAAGTGTTTCAAAATTGTGATTTAGTATTTGGACACCCCAAAAATTCATTTTTGTCTGCTTTTTTAATTATTTAATTATTTTATTTAATGTTATTTTTTATTTTTTCAATTACTTCTCTAAATTTTGAGCGTTTTGACATATCATACACCTTCATCGGACATTCCTAACCAAAAATATCACTGTTTAATTGATAGTGCATATAAACTTCATATAAACTTTGAATAGCCAAAAGCTTGGTGATAAGTAAACGAAAAGGAATCCAAATTTAGTCCAAAAGCTCTATGCAATTAATTAATAACTCTTTATGCCAATCTCCTCATTAGGACTTGGTACTTTTTATAAAAAAAAAATATTAAATTTGGAGGAATAATCATTAATTTATTTTCTATTTTTAAAAATGAAAAATAAGTATTTTGTTAAAAAAACAAGTTGAACTAGACAAACTCTTAAATTTTAAAGTATATGTATCACATCTTGCAACACAATTCACCACATTAATCTTCCAAGTTGATTTTTTAGTAGTTAAAATTTCAGGAGGAGAGAATGATATCTCTGTTTAAGGCAGAAATTTTTTTTGGACTCAGAGCAATCAGAGATGAACTTACATTTAATCTTCAAAATAACTTTCTTAAAAAATAAATGACTTTTTTTTTTTGTCAAAATTAAACTAATTAAAGCAAACATATGGATGGCATGCATCGGTTTCTTAGCTTGTTTTAGTTAACAACATACGTAGGATTGCTTTACAAAAGATAAGCCCTTTATTTGGCTTTTCCAGTTGGGCAATTAATTCCACTGTTGTTAAGGTCATTGATTGCTATGCATCTCAAATGAAACTACTCTTTCAAAGCCTTCTAATTAATTCCATCTATATGACCAAACCATCGTAAAAGTATCAATGTTTCTTGTTGGGTAAGCACTCTATAGGTTGAATGTAGCTGAGATAGTTAATACTCCAATATATATATTTGAATAAAGTTGACTGATCCTACTTTAATCACTTAATTAAAATTACCACAAAAGGGAAAAAACAGCAAAAACATATACTGTTTGTGAAAAAGAATAGAGAAATTGATGTGACTCACAAAAAATTATGCAAAATTACTATAGAAATTATACAAATATATAGTAATTTACAATGTAAAATATGTGATTCCCTTACTTTGCTAACTATCTTAAATATTCCGATACTCCTATGACACCTATCAAAGTGTGAAACATGTGGGACCTGTTTGCCGTGTACCATTGCTACAGTGCACATAATCGTGACCTGATAAAGCATGCAATGCCAAGCTAGGGACCTCCCTTTCAACTTTCAAGTATCACTAAAGAAGGATTCTATTTGTTGTGCACTATCCCGTCACAAAGCTTTCGTTTCGTGAATGCATGCCTTCAACATATATACTTTCTCTTTTTTGCTTTGATAATATATATAAACATTGACCTCCAGATCCAATATGACATGTGGATGTGTTTGTTCCATTTTGGCTGCTTTATTGCCTCAGATGCCATTGCGGCCCAAGCATGAATGTTTAATTATATAATTGGCATTGCATTCTAGCTCAAAACCAAAAGAAAAATTATTGAACGACAATATGCATTCTCATTTGTGATTAGGGTATATATACACCATTTTATTTTATTTTGGCTAAAATATATTTTTTTGTTTTTATAAATATAGAAATATTCAAAATTTATTTTTGTAAAATTTTTAGTATATTTTTTGTCTTCACAAAATTGAAATATATTGTTTTTAACCTAGAGCCAAGTTTGGGCATCCGAACCTATTTGTATTATTTTTTTACATTAGTTATGTGTACATTTGATGTAAAAATGTCACATTTACATCCATTACATATATAATCAATGTAAAAAGTTATCATTTTAAGTTCAGATTTATTCGAACCAACTTTCAGACCAAAAATAACATATTTCAATTTTGTGATGATGAAAAACATACTAAAATTTTTACAAGGACAAATTTCAAACATTTTCATATTTATATGAGGATGAAAAACATATATATAACATTTTATTTTTATATATATTTCATTGATCCACATTTCACATCGATTCAGTGTATCTAAGAATTTTTAATTAGTTGATTTATCATGAACCAACACTAAGATATTAATGATGATTCTCAAATTTATCACAAAATAGAATGAAATAAGATGAGATAAAATGGAATGTGTTGTTGGGGAGACGATTAAATGCACGTATTCTTCAATTTCCACATAAAATTCTTGAAATAATATAATTGTAGATCGCACTATGGTAAAAGTGTAACCAAACACGTGCTCAAACTAAATGTCATGTCTTATAATGTAAAATATGTCAAAATGGCAAAAAGAATAATGTTTGATTTCATTTATTTTAAAAAAGGGAAATGCTTATTAGTATAAAACTAATTTCATAAAAATGATATGAACGGTTGTTGTCCGTAAAAAAAGAAAACATTCTTTTTTAATTTTTAATTTTTTTAGAAAATAACATCCTATAGATGATGATTTGCGAGTTTTGTGCATTTGTTTTTTTTGGTACTGAATAGAAATACTCTGCAAAATTATATTTTTTAATTTTTTTAATATATATATATATATATATAATTTGTCTTGTCATTGTTTTGACAAATAAATATGAGTAAATTGTACTCTCTTTTTCTTATATGTGAATATTTTGTTATCTTCTATTAAAAATATTAAAATTAGAATTTAGTCTATATAAGTTCTATTTTTTTAATTTTGATCTTTGTATAATTTTTTTTGCTTATTTTAGTTTTTGTAAGTTTAATTTTTTTAATTTTAATCCCTGAAGTAGTTACATGAACTAAATTCATATTTAAGTCATTCAAATATGCAGTTTGTTCCATTTAGTTTGACATCATTGAAGTAAATCAAAGTCCTAAAATCATGTAATTGGACACAAGTGATTCATGCACTTAAGTAAAGATTTAATCATTCGGATAGTACCTAAGTTTGATCAGTGGTAGAAATAATTTATGATCATACTTTATTTATCATTCAACCGAATTAATCAGGTTCTCGTTCCTCCAATGAATCGGAAGGCAAAACAAAAAAAAATCATAATCCTTACTCCTAGAAGATAGAATAATAAAAATATAGAAGTATGAGAAATGTTAGCTTCTTATATTAAAATACATAGTAAAATTATACTTCTATGCTAAAAAAGATGTGAATATTACATTCCTCCTTTCTTCTTATTTTAAAATATATAATTTAGTTTAGTTCAGTCAATTTAGTTTTTATTTTTTATTTTTTTGTAATGAAGTAGTTTAACGACACCATTAAGGAATATTCCTTAAAAGATTTTAAAAAATAATTTTAATTAAAATATATACTAAAAGCCAAGAGTCTTCAAGATGTAGTAAACAAAGGAAAATACGGCGTATATTTCTTTTTTATTATTATTGAAAAGAAATGAAAAAATATAGAGAAAAGTTGACCTTAAAAAAAAAACTTCAATTTTCTTAAATCAAATTTTAAACTTTTCTCTCTTTTCTAACTTTCTCTCCTTCATATCAAATAAAGCATAAATCTAAGCGAATAGCGGTAAAAAAAAAGAAGGGAATAAGCATGTTCAAACTTTTCAGGACAAAAAAAAAAAAAAAAAAAACGAAGGTCACGGTCCATTGAGAAGAGGTTGGGTCGCATGAAAAACCAGCTTCAATCGGAACTGTAAATCACTACCTGCTATGGGACGATTTTCATGAACAACGAGCTTCATATTCTTCAATTGACTTGACCACATCTTCATTGGTACGTAAGCAATCTTAAATGGCTGATACATACATTTGTGTCTCATTTTCACTCATTTTGATCGTGATTCTTAACAAGGTGTTTCATATGTATATTTTAAGCTTTGCAGATAGATTTTCAATTTCGGCTAAAGCTTCCTTCACAAAGCAACAATGAGGATGAGGAGGATAATAAACAAAAAATGCAACAGTAAAAGGAGAACAAGGGGTATATGCATTGATTTAACACCTTTTTGTAACTTATTCATTAACTTAAAGTGAGTATTTTCATTTTGTATTTTGTTACACGAATGATAGGAAAAGTTATGCATTAAGAAAATTTATTCATGTTCCTATAAGGACAAATAGCTAATTGAGATCTAAAATTTATTTTTGTGATTACATTTCTTTTATAGATTAGCAAGATTACAACAATTGATGAAAATGCTTAGATGAGTGGTTGTTTGATTATTATAAAATATAAAAAGTGACTTTAATCTTCTTCATTAGTGTATAAAATCTCGATATAACTATTTAAAAAAAAATCTCGATATAACCTGTGCAATGCAGGGTAAGAAAACTAGTTGTAAAGTTAAATGGAAAGATGAGTAACAGTTGGGAGGACTGTAAATAAAAGAAAGTAAAACATACAAGAATGTATCTTGCTCTTTTACTTTGGATAGAACTTGAGATACAGAATACATGAAGCATCAACAGACTCAATTTTCCCACTGTCCTCTCTCTCTGGTTTTTGTTTGGGGAAGGAGGGATTAATCATCAACCAAAGCTAGCAAGTACAATTCACATGAAAAAAGAAAACAAGTTTGAATCAATTTTTTTTATACAAAATTTAAATTGAATGAAGAATAAATTTACTTTTATCACAACCATTGACGACATCCAGGGAGTTAGATATGTTGTTTTTTCTATAACACATTGGAAGATGTTCTACAAAAATTCTTCAGCTGCATTTAGATAATCTAATATTTCAGACTTTACTTCCTGAGACAGTGGAGCTGATGGTCCTGCCTTTGAGTAAAAGTTTGCCAAAGATCTGATTACTTTTTCCAAAATAACATATGATTCCTGCAAAGAATCAATCCAAATCATGATGATCATATATATATATATATATATATATATATATATATATATATTTAAAAGGGTAATCTACATCAAAATGGGCACAGATTAATAGTTATTAGTGAAGGCATTGAATTTTCATTGCTTAAAGAGTTTCAGTTAGAAGTACATACTTCTTGAGCAACAGTCTGATTTCCCCTCCAACTGCCCAAATACTCCCGAATTGACTCCTTTGCTGAGTCTGCAGTCCGTCTAAATTTAGCATTATCATCAGTGACTTCGTTTAAAGATTCACGCAGTGTTTTCACTACTTCTCTTGCTGACTTTAAGTAAGCCTTTGGCAACACCTTTCCAGACTTTGTTTTCTCATTAGGATCAAATAAGGATTTGATGGCCCCAACAACCCCTTTATCTTCTTCCTCTTTGTCACCAGACTTCTCTTCAGCCCATACCATTGATGGTGATAAACCACATGTTAAGGTAACCAATGAAGGTCCAACACTGATTAAGAGATGCCTGCGACTTGATGAAGCTTCCAGACGAGGCAGTGCAATATTAGATCTGGATTGCAGTTTATCTATTATGTTGCAGAAGTTGTCAATAAATGAAGGACCTACTATTACTTGGTGTATCAATTATCATGCTGTTGTCCACTCTCAAATTACATATGATATTGTTATTAATTCTACTTTCTATTTCCTTCTTGACTAAAATAAGTTATCATCTCAAAATAATCAATCAGAAAATAATCACGTAATCCCTTTAGTATGACAAATAGTCAAATAGTGATACGGGAACCTCAAGGAATATGGAAACAACAAATATACTAGAGCAACAAAGAAGTTGCATAATACAACCAAAAAGAGGATTGAAGAGGAAGGAAAAAGTATTTCGAATTTTTAGGACATACCTTCAATATCAAATCTTTTGATCAATTCAACTGTTTTGGAATTTGTAATGGAACACATATTTGCTGCAAGGATAATTGCCATCCTCCTTTTGTAAATTTCCACAATGCAGAGCTACATCCACCAAGTACACAAGGTAGCAATAGTCTCATCAATCATGCTATTGAAATATATAATTTAATTTCACTTAAGCATGTAATGTGTAACACCCGAAATAATATAAATATGCTAATAATAACTTGTAATATTTACGTGGCGTCTATCCTATGCTCGAAAATACATTTGGAGTAGTAAATACATAAAGATTTTTTTTATTGAAGTTAAAATACAACAATTTTACACTTACCTAAAACTGACCTTATAATAGGGAATAAATTCTTCTTATACTAAGACAAAGTGGTAGAGAGTTGCCACCAGAACGAGGGAAGACCTTGCCAAGATTCAGCAAGTAACGCTCAGATTAAATGCCCCCAGTCTCTCTCTCTCTCTCTCTCTGGCAATTCATTCCTATACTGTGCAAAACCGACAGCTAGACATTTTTTTGTTTTTAGAGCAGTACAACTTTGTCATTCTCAACCAAAGCAAGCTAAATTTAATCTACTTGAAAATCTGAACAGCAATCAGACTCCACGACTCAAGTAACCCACAAAGGAACACATGCACTGATCATAGAGCATAACAACACGATGTAAATCAGCAAGGAAATTTTGCAGCAATCCACTTAAACACTCAACACAAGCAAGCAGAAAAAAACTTTTCAAGGGGGCTAAGGGTTACCGCATAAAGCCTATTGCTCCCCACCTCAAATAAAGAAAATCTCTGGAACTGGATTTCTTCTCTTGCTCCAACACCCTTTCACCGAGTGAATTATCCTTCAGAAGAAATCTCCAACACCCGTTACGTGTTGGATAAAAGCTGGTACCTTTTTATTTTATTGATATTGATTCCACAAAAAGAAACTGACCAATAAGGTCATTACAGATAGCAAGGCTTTGGATTAGGGGTGTTCATCAACCGATCCAAACCGATCTAAACCGCGGTGACCGAACCGAAAAACCGAAAACCGAAATAACCGAAAACCGAAAAATCGAAAACCGAAAAAAAACCGAAAATTTTCACCGGATTGGATCGGTTTTCGGATTGGCCGATGAAAACCGATCCAATCCAAACCGATCCAATTATAAACTATACTTTACCCCTTATCTACTTGGGTCTATTCCCCATCATAGCCCAAAAATCAAAAATGCAATACATTGTTTCTTATTTTGTCCAATTAACATGTTTGTCTAATGAAAATTAGAAAATGATGTTTGTTTTTGTCCAATGAATGTGTTTGTTTATGTTAGATACTCCTTATTTTGATAAAAATAATTCTCATAAGTTTTATTTTTAGACTTTTTAAAAAACCGAAAACCGATCCAATCCAAACCGAAAAAAATTGGATTGGATTGGATCGGATTTGAAAAAAATTTCAAACCGAATGGATGATTAAATGACCAAACCGAAGGAATTGGATCGGATGATTTTTTCTTCAAAACCGATCCAATCCAGACCGCGAACACCCCTACTTTGGATACCCCCACTCTACATTATGAAAAGGGCAAAAGCGTCATTGAGCAACCAAATCTAGATAAACTTGTAGCTTGTTTCATTCTATCTTTTGCTATACATTATCGATGGCTTTCTCTCTGTTCCAAAACCCCACCTTCCTTAAACTTAAACCCCAACTTCAACCCCCAACTACAGCGACGCCGCGCTGGGGCTACGTTCGGGTGCGGTGCGGTGGACCGCGTTCCCACCGTAGCCCTCTGATGAAAGGCCGAATCCTGAGCATCGAAGCAATCCAAGCCATCCAAACCTTAAAACGCCTCCACCGAACCAACCCTCCGAACCTCTCCTCCCTCGTCTCCAACACCCTCACGCGCCTCATCAAATCCGACCTCCTCGCTACTCTGCGGGAGCTCCTACGCCAGCAGTACTGCACCATCGCCCTCCGCGCATTCTCCACCCTCCGATCCGAATACGGCGCGGACCTCTCCCTCTACGCCGAGATTATCTCGGCCCTCGCCGCCGCCGAAATGACCGACCACGTGGACCGTCTCATCCTCGACCTCGAAGCTGAAAATGAAGAAATCAAGTGCGACGATCACAAGGGGCTTGCCAGTTTGATCAAGGCCGTCGTTGCTGCTAGGAGCAGAGAATCAACGGTCAGGATTTACGGGCTGATGAAGAAGAGTGGATATGGTTCCGTTACTGAGCCCGATGAGTATGTGGTTAAGGTTTTGGTTAATGGGCTCAAGAGTTTCGGGGAAGAGGCTCTTGCCATAGAACTTCAAGATGAATATAAAATTGCGCTTGCTAAGTTCTCTAAGGCCCAATTAAACACATTGCGCTTTTAGTCAAGTTTGTAAATACTTTTTTTTTTTTTAATAAAGTCATTAGGTAACTGCAGAAGAAGAAAGTGCTGGCATTTTGTCAATCCCATTTTTTTCAAATGTTATGATTACAGTGTTACAGTAAACTTATTTTGAATTGAATGGTTTCTGATTAATTTACACCCACTTTATGAGCAATGTATATTATCAACACATTGTTGGGGTTTAAGAGTTGTAGACTTGTAGTTAATCTAGGACATAGGACAAGTTCTGAATTAGCTACTTGGCTTATTAGGCAGTTCCTAGTGTATTAGGAAGTTATTAAGTAATTATTTTTATATAACTTTTAGATTAAATTTGGCTGTTATATGTTATGATTTGACAGAGTCACAATGAGTGCGACGGAATTGTAGAAGGCACTTATGGTGTCAGATTGTTATTTTTGGTGTTTTGAAGGAGGAAACTCCTTGTCAGAGAATGTTCTCTGTTTGTTGTGGGAAACTCTGGTTGTTCATGTTTGTTTACACTCAATCATATTAGTTCTATAATTTATTTTAAATTCGGTGTGTTTATTTCTTGAGTCCAACAGCAGGTTTGAAGCTCATTGTTAGATTATTGGTCATGTCATGACCTTTGATTGATAAGTGAAGAGGCGTTCCATTTAGGCTGTAATAGTTATTTGGATGATGTGTTTTGTCATTTTATCTGTATGTAGATGTAGATTAGTTGATTGCTTGTGTTTTGTTGTGAACTGCATGAAACTTATAGTGCATGGTTCAATTGCGAGATGATCAAAACGAATGGAATTTATTTGGAAAGTTACTATGAGGTAATTTTAGCCTGAAGCTAAATATTGCACTGTTACTTTTGTTTGTTTGTTCAGTCAATTCAATAATTGTAACAATTCATTTATAATATAACTACTAGTAAAATATGTATTAATTTTTTAATATATGTGATTTCATAGTGAAAGTTGATTTCATAGTGAGAACTGATAACCACCATGAGTGAGTAAATTTGGTGCAGCCAAAAGAATATAATCCCTCCTATATTCAGATCTCCATTTCCTGGCAGCCTCCTCTCCTCAATGTGTTCAAGGTTAATGTGGATGGATCTCGCAGAGAGGGTGGGTCAAACCTCAGCTTGTGATGGTCTCATCCGTGACTTCAAAGGGAAGTTATTAAAGGCTTCCATTAAAATTTTGATCAAAGTAATGTCCTTTGGACAGAATTGTGGGGAATCTATCCTGGTGCAAATAGACTCTCAAGTTGAAGTATATTGGATCATCAAAGGCACGACAAATTGTAGGAACAATATATTCATGCATTGTCTGGATCTTTCGTCACTTGTACTTTTGATTAATGATATTTGCAAATTCCCATAAAAAGTTACTATGTTTGCGAAAGTAAATGCAGAGCAAGTCTTTCTTGGATTGGTCTTACAAAATGTTACACTAATTCATTATGTGATGAATTACTTTTTTTTGTGTGTGGGGTGGGGGGTTGAATTTAACGTCACAAATGATCAAATTCAATCTTTATTACTCACCACACTAATACTCTCTTGTAAATTTTTAAATTCTTTTACCTACTATTCTAGCCAAAGTTATCACCAAAGTTATCATTATTCGGACTTGGGATTGACTTAGAGTTCTATCCTGATTAGGTTCCCCTAAATTGGCCAAGATTGGGAGCATAAAATCAAGATCCTCGTTGAGTGCCAATAACTCAGCGCTCTCTTCGTTTGACAGGCAGGTAAGATAACCAGACCTAAAAGGGAGGCCTGGTTCTTATTCGAGTAATGGTCTCGAGTTGTAATCTAGGCACAAGGTCTTTGGGTTGAGGTACTAACAAATTTTAATAATTAAAGTAGTATAATAGAGGTGTGATACCCATATAATCTTTTGAGAATTTTCTCTAATTTATTATCTATTTGAACACAATCAAACCATGACTAAAAGTCAAATCTGGGTCTTTCTATGAATAAAAAAAACATGGGTCTTCCTTCCATGTGATGGAAGAGCTCTTTGTTCTTACAACACACTTGTTAATAGTTGCTTTATATATTATTTATTTATTGAATTAAAAGTTAAAACACACTATTTAATTTTTTAAATCATATAAATGATTCTCATAATATAACATTTCTTTACCTAAAAATCCTTCTTAAATGAATTAAAATGTCATAGTGAGAATAGTAACCGTGATTCTAAAACATTGATTAAAAATTAAAAAGGGAAAAATAAAAAATGTTATTAAAACATCTTACCGTAATTTCCAATGCAATCTAACTTGTGATTACTAAAAACATTTTTAAATGAATACAGAAAAATGAGTGGAAAAAAATCTCAGATGAGAAGAAAAAATAGACAAATGTACACAAAATAAGAGACAGAAAAATTCAAAAGTGAGAAAAAAATTATGCAAATGACCGACTAGAAAAACGTGAAAAATTTGTACAAATAAATGAAAACAATTAAAATTAGTGAAAAGAAACATGTATTTAGGAAAAACGATGAAAATGGATGGGGATAATAATTTAAATCAGCAAAAGGAGAAACATATGAGAAAAGATTATGTAAAAGAGTAGCAAGAATAGGTGTAACCGTGTAAGAAAAAGGTGTGGGATATATCTATCACTGAATTGAAAGTTAGATTCCGTGACATGGTGGAATGTAATGCAACAACAGTGCTACCCCTAAAGACCAGAACATCCTAATCTCCCTTTCTCTCTCTAAACTAAACACAGTAGTAGTGGCAGAGAGAAAGAGAGAAGAAGCGGTGCATGGACACACAACAAAACCCAACCAAATTCATCATCACCATCACCACCACGCAATGACTCTCCCTTCACACGATGCTTGGATTCACACTTCCCACACCCTCCTCCCCAGATGGAAATCTCTTTCCCTCCTCTCTCATCAGGTTCTTCTCTCTCTATTCACACAATTCAATCTTCGCCTCTTTTTCTGATTTAGGGTTTGCTCACCTTCTCCTTATTCATCTTCATAACCCTATTCCCATATTCATTCATTATTACCTACTGGGTCTTTTTTACTTTCAGCAAAACCCTTTAGCTTGTGATATTTTTTTTCCATGGGTGGGTTTTTCTCGTTGAAGCTAGAGATGTGCTGAATTTATGCAAAATGGCATGGAGATTAATAGTTTAATGTCTTATTTGTTTTTATTATCAAATTGAAGAGTGAGTGTTTGATCGAGTTGCATAGTGTGTTTCCTATCTGTTGTCTCTGTACTTTTGTTTTGCAATTGCAACAACACTGTTGATTAAGGAATTGTCCATGTGGGGTTTTCAGCAGTCAACTCTTCCAATTTCTATATCAAGAGTTAACCAAGTTGATGCAGCAAGATTGGACGTTGAAATGTCAGCCATGTTGAAAGAGCAGTTGGTTAAAGTGTTCTCATTAATGAAGGTACTGTTATGTATGACTTACTGTAGTAATTGTGCGAAAGCAGTGTGTGAGAACTTCACTACCAATTTGGAATTGTTTTGAACATCTTTCAAATTTCTTTTATGCTTTTTGGGATTAGCCAGGAATGTTATTTCAGTATGAAGCCGAGCTTGATGCTTTCCTTGAGTTTCTTATTTGGCGGTTCTCAATTTGGGTGGACAAGCCAACCCCAGGCATTGCTCTCATGAACCTGAGGTACAGAGATGAACGTGCAGTAGAACCAAGAGATAAAGGTATGAAGCTCTGAATCTTATCTGTACTTAGTTCTATTTAGATGAGTCGGTCTTCAATGCTGTGAGATGCTTCTGAATTCAAATTTATTATTTGATAAGTTGTAAGGGTTAAATACATGGAATGAACTTTGTGGAAAAACACCAGCTATTGTTGACATTACCAGCATCTCGAATGATTCTGCCCTGAAATAAGTGTAATTGATGATATCCTGTTGATGCCTTTCAATAAGAAATTTTAACACGTGCTCAAAAATGGTCTTCAAGTCTTTGTTGTACAGTTTTTCTCATGTTTTAACCTTAAGTATACTCATCATCTATGACTATGATTATTTGTACTCTGCTTCATGGTCATATAGCATACTTCTGAAGGTGTTAAATTGTATACTTTTTTGTGGTGCGTCCATGCTTTGATAAACCAATAACAGAGAGGAAAAAGTGATCATTTTTTCTGGTGATCTGTTACCAGTGCATGTATACCTTGATATGAGTATTGCTCATCCTAACTGCTATCTTCTCAACCTTATGTATGTTGTACATTCCACAGTCAGAACTGGTCTGGAGGGACCTGGACTCACTGTTGCTCAGAAGCTTTGGTATTGTGTTACCACTGTTGGTGGTCAGTATATATGGGCTCGCTTACAATCCTTCTCTGCTTTTCGTAGATGGGGTGATACTGAGCAGGTATTTCTTTTAAGCTGCCCTACACTGCCAACTTGCAAGCTTATAGACCAACATGGATTGAATTGAAGTGATTTCAATTCTTCCTTTTCAGAGACCATTGGCTCGACGTTTATGGATCTTAATACAGCGGATAGAAGGAATATATAGAGCTGCTTCATTTGGAAACCTGTTGATATTTCTTTGCACGGGAAGGTAATTCCTTTCAACAACCAAACAATTCACACCACCTGTTTTTTGTCTTTTGAAATATTTACGAGCAATGTATCAAGTGAAAACTCTTGTTATTGTGAGAAATGAGAAAAATAAATATAAACCATTAGATCACATTTAATTAGTGGAAATTAAAAGATAAATATACATGACCTTTTGAGTGGTCATGAATACAAATCCATGACTGCTAATGAACTTTTAAATTTGACCATTAATATATAGTTGTATAAGTAATATTTGTAGTTCTGACTCCTCACAATAAGAGTTCTCACTTGATATGTCCTATATATAAATATTTGAATGATCAAGATTTAAAAAAAAAATGCATGACTTTTTTAAGTGGTTATATGACCACTAACTAATTTTTAATCTTGCTCATCCATGTATGGTTGTTATGGTCTAGATTTATAGTTCTCTCATTTCTCATAATAAGAGTTCTCACTTGACACGATATATATTTCTGAATCTTTAGTCTTTGATCAAGCATAATGGTGTGTGTGATCCATGTGGCTGACGTCACCTAGTGGGATATATTCCTACTATATATTTCTGAATCTTTAGTCTTTATTTGATGATGTTGTTGTTGTTCTTCTTCTTCTTTTCTTTGGGTCTTCTAGGATATATTCCCACCATATAATTGGTTTCATTCAGTTTGAATTTTCATTGAGTCCTCTAGGGTGAGAATGTCTGATGATTGACTTGCTCTCTAAAACTTATCTTCTTCTTGTGTGCTATTGTGAAGCAGATATCGAAATCTTATTGAAAGAGCCTTACGCGCTAGGCTTGTATATGGAAGCCCAAATATGAATCGTGCTGTTAGCTTTGAGTATATGAACCGGCAATTAGTTTGGAATGAATTTTCGGTACTTCTTCCCCTCTTCATTAAATTTATTTGTACTTAACTTGTGGAAGCTGATGGGTTATTGCTTGAGAGCCTCTAAATCCCTTCAGGTTTACACTGGAAGGCCCAAGAATAGTTAGGGCCCTATATTCACTTAGGCAGGAAATAATTAAAAATGTAGGGAACAATTATACATCTTTTATATAGAAAGGGGAGAGAAGGGTATGTTGGTTTTGTCACAGTAAAAGTAGCTTATGACTTTCCCATAAGCTCTATTTTGCTTATTTTCAATAAGTTTCATAGAAAAGTTTTTCACTATAAGCTCTTATTAGCTTATTTCAATTAGTGTAATTATCAAACATATGAGTAAGCTCTCATTGGATAATAGCATATTAAATTGGTAACTCAAATGCGGCCCTATTCCAATTTCTTAAAATGTTTGTCACATTCTGGCCCTGACATAGCGGTAACGTTATGTCTTGGTGACTTATTGGTCATGGATTCGAATTCGGAAACAGTCCCTTTGCATATGCAATGGTAAGGCTGTGTACAATATTCCTCCCTCTTACCTGCGCATAGCGTGGAGTCTCCGAGCAATAGGGTACGTAGTTTTTTTTTTTTTTAGTTTTTTATCCTGAGAGCTGCTATTGGTTGTTTTGGGCATTTTACAACAGCTAGATGCTATCTTGCAACTAGTTGTGACCTCTAGATTTGATGGCGAGTGAATTTGCAAGAATGTTTCACTTCTGACTTTACAATCTATTGGAGCTAACTATGTCGGATTCTGATGACAGGAAATGTTATTGTTGCTTCTCCCCCTTCTTAATTCATCATCTGTGAAAAATCTCCTTCGACCTTTCTCTAAAGAAAAATCATCGGGTTCAGCCGAGGATGGCACAGCATGTCCTATTTGCCTGGCTACTCCAACAATTCCTTATGTTGCTCTACCTTGTCAGCACAGGTACACCTCTCTAGATATGCATTCTCATCTCACATTGTTTTGCCACTCTAAACTTCTTTTGATAATTCAGTGGGATTATAGCCTACGGAATGTTTATATATGCTTCAAATTCAGCTGCTTCTCATTAAAAGAGAAGGACTAAGCAATTGTTGACAATTTGTTTGTGGCACAGATATTGTTACTACTGTCTTAGGACACGATGTGCTGCTGCTCCATCATTTAGGTGTTCCAGGTGCAGTGAGCCTGTTGTTGCTATGCAACGGCATGGTGGTGTCCCCACAGAATGATTGATTGTTACTAAGAAACGATCTTTTAGCTTTAGGGAGCATTTGATCTACTTACAGAATTAGCATATAAAATACTACCTGAAATTGTGGTGGTATTCTTTTCCCCTTACTTTCTCTTTAGTTGGTTTCTCCCTTATTATTATTATTATTATTTATTTAATTGGGAAAACAAATCAAATTTCTTCATAGCATCACTTACTTCGGTTCAGTGGGAAGCATTCTTTCCCTTGTAGCAATGTATCATTCAGTTACCCCTCATACATTTCTTTCCGTTTTTTTTAAGTTAAAACTTCATACTTGTAAGTTATATGTGTTGTGATTGGATGTAAATACTGAAAGATTAGCACTCCTATAAACTAAAAAGCTAAGCTATTAAAAGAGCCAGAATATCATTTATAGTGTACTTGAAACTAGACTGATTTCAATCAACGGCTGAAATTATTACTATTATTATTTTGAGATAAACAATGGCCGAAATTATAACTAATATATATATATATATATATATATATATATATTTGATTTTATTTATTATGTTTTTTTCGTTATTATTTAAATATGTATTACAAATAAAGTTAGGTTAATTGAAATCGTTGTTTGCTTATACTTTAATCAACCTTAATTATTACTCAATCTTTATTACTAACATAACCAGATTTTTATAATTGGAATTTTAATTTTTACAATGTAAATAAAACATTAAATGGGACGGGAAGAAAATAACAACACGGTGAAAGTGGAAATTTAGACTGGTTTATTTTTCTGTTAAGCATGTAGGGATTTTCGAGTCCCATTTTAATGGTTGGTCTACAAATACAATATGACACAAGATTGTTAGATGCCTGTCTTACAACTCACCGCAAACAATTGAATTGTGGATATGAATTACAGTGTTTATTATGAATAACATTGAGAGAAAAAAGTTAAAACTTCAAATCAATATGGATTATCTATTTACAATAAAGGTTGTGGCTAGAATCAATTGACTAGGATATTTTCTTGACAAAGAAACGACCTGATGGCATAAGCATAGTGCTTTTGACTTCAAAAATTGCGGTCATAATGATCAGTACCCAGCTTAAAATTTATTTCTGATATCACAGATCAACAACACAAAAAGAGAAATCAAGAAACAAAATCAACAATGTGTCAAACTCGGTGTCAGCACTTTTTCCTATTTTCCTTTATCATTTTTGTTGTTTCCGTGCATGATTAACCAAAAGTTCACAATTGATTAAAAAGGGATTGATGGATATCACTTAGCTTCTGGCCCGTTGGAGAGGCATAAACTTTCTGGTTATTATTATTGAATATTCTTGAGTGGAAGACCAATGGTCAAAAGGAATCCATCTGATCCAATTCTTATCCGGTCTTCTGATGATCATTCGTATACCATATGACATGTGGTATGTTGAATTCATAACCTTTTGTTTTCAATAGTTAAAAAAATTGTGATGAGCCAACTTTTTTTCTTTCTTTCCTTTTTTCCTTTTAGCATATATGAGGTTATCGTCTTTCCTTCTCATTGATTCTTAATGTGCGGAAAAATTTGTTCTTAGAAAAGATATGCACCCTTGAGCAACTTCCGTATACTATGAGACTTTGACCACTAATAATTTGATATTTACTTTATAAAACGATTAGATTGATTAGTTCTTGTTTGGATATATTTTATTTATAGGAGAATAAAATATGAAGATAAAATGAAAAAAGCTTTTTATATATATAAATTAATTTTAACTTATGAAAAAAATATTTAACTTGTTTCTTTTTTTTTTCTCCTATGAAATTTATAAACAAGACCTTAGTAGTATACTTTTTCATTTATGATAAACTGTTTACATTCAACGTATTTGATAATATTAACTGTATTACTCAAATCAACGTCAAGATAGATAAAGTTGTTAATAAATTAATTTTTTTTCTTGGTTGAGTTTCTTTATGCTGTTAATTTATGAGGTCCCAAGGCAAACAAAGAACTATAGACATATATATATAGCATACAACCAAAAAGCACGTATATACCTACAAGGCCATGTGCTGGTATCGATCTAAAACTTGTTCTTTGGCGTTTGGTAAATGTAATTTTCTTTATGTTGCATCTCCCACATTCTTTTCCCATTTTTAGATCATTGTGCACAGAGTCCCTGATTTTTGGTCGGTACTGGGTGAGTGGTGCTTGTCTCTAATTATACCAAAACTATCATGATACAATTTGTTTAGTGACAAATTATTAAGGTGACATCATATAAGAAAGTTTAATTTGAATAAACTGCCAAAAAAATTAAATAATAAGGAAAATTTTTTGTCCTTAATCGCTTGTAACTTTCTTGCTATCTTAAATTTTAGGTGAGTTATATCTTAGACAGAAATTCATGAGTGCTTACAATGCTTTTACATTAGTAGTGAAAATTAAATTCACATTCTTGTTGAATATGAATTTGATTTTTTATCAATTAGATCCATCTTTGTTGGTCAATTAGAACTTTCTTAAACAAAATTATCATCATAAAAAAGTAAAATAAATTAAAAATATATATTGTTAGGTATTTAAGTAATATCATATATAAAATTTTCATGAACACTGAATATTATCTAAGTAATAACTGAGAATTTGGCATGTCGGTTCCCTAATCTTTCTCTCTCATCAATAACAAAGACGCAAACAACATTATATATCGGCTCCCCTCATTCCTATATGGATCGTCCGTACAGGTAGCACTACTTTGGTGCCTAATATAGATCAATGAATAGTTTCTTTTGATTTTTCTCTAATATTATTATTGGGCAGTTGAAACCTGAAGCTGCTCTTGTATGAGGCAGCATATCTAATGGTTTCCACAAAATCTTCCCAACCATACAGCATAAGGATTGCAAATTGGATCTAGCTTACACATGCTTAGCATGAAATTATCCATGTCGGCAGAATTCGTGGATAAAATTTAACATAATTGAATTTGAAGAATTTCTATACCTGTTTATTAACCACAACGGATAAATATTGAATTGACCTAATGAGTATATTTCAACTGATTACACATTGAGTTGTGATAGAGGATCTGAATTACACTTTTGTAGAGATGATGAATCTTAAATATGATTAAAACTAATAATTAATCTCATATCAATCAAAATAACAAAAGAATGTGATGATACTTTAAGGTTCCACCAAAAAATTAAAAGTTCTAATTATGATAATTCAAAAAAAACACTAAGATGTATTTATAGACATTCTTCACTATATTTAAATGAAAATTTAACTAATTCATTATTAGCATAACCATTTAATTTTATTATTTTTGTCATGAATTTTCTATATTTTTTAGATAATTTAATACATATCACACATGTTTATAAAATAAAAATATGTGTAAATATTCGTCAAACATAGGTATTCATCAAAAATAGGATACCTGTTTATATATAGAGTAGGGACAGAAATACATAGGCTTTCATGGACGGAGGCTAATTATTGGTTGCCATTGGTACAGATGCTGCAAGCCTGCCATGCATATTGTACAAGAAATTATAACGGAATGTTTTGGTAACTCAATTATCAGAATCTTATATTATAAATTTAAATGCTGAATGATAGATATAAGAATATGTGGGGACAAGTTTATAATAGAAGGAAGGGTATTAAGGGAAATAAGAATTAGTCACTAACTGATATAATTGTAATGGTCAGTTAGTTACTTAAGCTGAGGGGTATAAATAGAAAATAAGAGGGAAAAGGGAGGGAGGAAAACAGTTGGAGGTAGTGACCTCGAATTCACTAAGCTGTGTAACAGAAGCTCTGAAATAATATCATTTCTGTTCTTGCGTTTTCTCTCTATTCTTGCTTCTATCTTTCTCTAATCCTATCGCTACTGGTCCAGTCTTAACAACTGGTATCAGAGCTCCAGATTCTGGGGCTTGGAGGTGAATGGGTTCGAAGGGA
>PYAF01002035.1:525061-544265 GCA_007407185.1 Glycine tomentella | reverse complement strand
GCATAGATTATATATTAATTATTTCTTCAAAATTATTTTTCATGAATACCTGTCTCTTGTGCTTTTCTAGTGTAATAGCACAGCCACTGGTGGAGTTTACAAGAAGACTAAGAGTCAACCATCTTCAAGCCAACCACCTCTCAAGGTGACCACTCTCACTGTGCCTCATCACTTTCACTACTAAGAGAGAGAGTTACTGAGTGTTTGGTTGTGTGTTGTCTTTCTTGATTGTCTTTCTCTTAAAAACTCTAATATTCTTTCTGCAGGTAAATATGCATGATAGTTGAAAGAGAGAAAAACACATGAATTCATGTACTAACTTTCTTAAATATTATGAAATCTCTTATAATCAGGTGAGAAAGGAGAAGTTAGGTGATAGAATAACAGCTCTTCACCAGCTAGTTTCCCCGTTCGGAAAGGTAATAAACAAACCATTATTACAATCACTACCAAACACAGTTATAAACATCTCACAAAATACAAAAACTATAAACCAATAAACCATAATCACAAAGCACCGTATGTGTTTGGTTTTATTAATCTCTTTAAGGAGAGAGACCCCATGAACAGTTCTTTTATGATACCCAACTCTCCAAACTACTGTTTTCCTCTTTCTTTTTTCCTCATTTATCGTAATTAATCTCATTTTTAACCTTAAAAGAGACATATGACCGGTGTTGTGGTATGTGTGTGTGTGTGTGTTTCACTTTTGCAGACTGACACAGCTTCTGTCTTGTTAGAAGCCATTGGATACATAAGATTCCTTCAGGGTCAAATTGAGGTGATGTTTCTCCCTCATATTTTATACTACCCTGCAAGCTATTGAGTGTTAGTCATAGAGCATGTAGTTAAAGTGTCACCAATTTTAATGTATGTCTCTCTATAACAGTATGCATGATTAACATTCTTTAGTTTTTCTTTTCCTTCTTGCGTGCAGGCACTCAGTTCTCCTTACTTGGGCAATGGATCAAAAAACATGAGGAATCCACAGTCTGTAAGTAACCCACTTTCCAAAGCTTCTCTCTCTGTCTTTCAATTCGTTAATAACTCTCACAAATTAACACGCTCACATATGGCATACCTATACACACATTTGAGTATATGTAGGACAAAAATACCTACTAAGACATATAATTTAGGGGAAAGTTTCATCTTTTCTTTATTTTCTTTTGAAGCAACAGGTACACGGAGAAAGAAATTCTGTATTTCCTGAGGACCCCGGTCAGGTATGCTTGCTTTATTGGATCCATCAACTCATTAAAATCAAGTTAGGAGGCTCTCTTTCGTAATTATTACTTAAATATTTAATCAGGGAAAAAAGCCATAAACAAGGCTTCTCAGCTTTTCATAACATCTTTTTAAAGCTAGTGAAAAGTATAATGCGAGGCTACATTTCTCATTTGAAGTCAAAAAGCATGGAGAGAGAAGTGAATTTACTAATACTTTTGTTTTCTTTTTTTTTTTTTTTATTTTCCATCTAGCTGTTGAATGACAATGGCCTGAAAAGAAAGGGAGCTCCAAACCAGGTATTCTTTCTTTTTATGCAAAGGTGTACCACGCTTATTATGTCTTTCATTTACTCATTATTATCTTGGATATCTTATAAGGCTCATCCTAATGATTAATATCATTATCACCATTTGTTCCATAATTGTGCAGAACATGCATGCATGGCCAGGCAAAACTAATATATTCAGGCTTTGCATTAATTAACGACGAAGATAATATATTCATTTATGATATTCATTCATTAATCTTCTTTTGATATAAAAAAGGGATTAACTATTTAATTACCATCTAATCATTTATTTATTAATAATTAATTAATCAGGACGCAAAAGATAAGCCAAGGGACTTGAAGAGTAGAGGGCTGTGCTTGGTTCCTGTGTCTTGTACCCAACATGTTGGAAATGAAAATGGAGCTGATTACTGGGCACCAGCATATGGAAGTGGATTTTAACAGCATGGAAGAAATTTTATGGATGATATAACATCGTGAGCAGTCAATCTATAATAATGAAAAGGCTGATTGCTCACGATGCTATATCGCATTCATGATGATTTGGCCAATTGAAAAAAAAATATCTTATCAATTATGATGTATTGCCTCTAATCTAATTAGGTTAACACAATAAGTTATTAATAAGTGTTGTCAAAACATTAATTAAGATGTAATTTTAGTTTTTCTAAACATGCATTTTCTGAGGTAGCAATTATTAATTCCCTGCTTTTGCTATGAAGGATAATTATTGATAATTAACATTCTGTCAATGTTAATTCGTTTAAGATTGCAATATCTAGTACGTTAATTCATACCTTCCCATCTTCGTATTCTTCTTGACACTAATTTTTTTTTGCTTCCAAGTCTAGTGTTTGAAAGAGTACGAAATCATGATATATAAATATGGACGCAGACTAATACCTATGCATTTGTAAAACAAGTTTTAGCATTAGTTTAAATATACATAGTAAAAAGAGAGCAGAAAATTAACTTATAGTGGACAAAAGAAATCAAGAAGAGGTGATGGAAAAAGCGAAATCGAATATCATGGATTCTTATGCTGATTTCGAATCAAATATCAACTATACATAATACAAATGAGAAATAATAATGATTATGATCTTGTTTATCACCTCTGTTTAACCAAATTAATTTGGTCTAGGGGATCATGAGAATTTAGAAATAATAATCAATATAATTAACGGAATTTATATCGTTTTTTTTAGGTAACGGAATTTATATCCTTATCCTAGTGAAAATAATAAAATGTTCAGTATCATTTAATAGACGTCAATTACAGCCACTAGTTAGTTAAAACATATCACTGATATGATATCAGTACTAATATATATAGGTTATAAATAATATAGGTGCGATGAGGTACTTTATCAGATACATCTTCTCATCCTTTCTTATACAAGCATGCAATGGAGATTTAATGTATAGTTTCTACTACTTATTCCTATTTTGAAATGCTATAATAAGCTATATGGTATTCTTCAGACAAATCAGAAATAAGGGTACTATATATACAGACACGCGCATGCATGCATATTGAAGAGAAAAATCTTCACTGTCAACTATCAAACTTCGAACTGAAGAAAATTAATTTGTACGCATATATGTGAGTGGCACATGCATTATGATGGTCACAAGTACTTTTGTTTAAAATCATCACGTTAATCATATTATTTTTCTCTTTGTTAGAAGGTCTCTCTCTGATTTCAAACTATATATACATATATATTTATATAAGAAACATTATTCATATATTTGCACAAGAAAGTTTGCCCTTGAAGGAGGAGCGTACTGTACTACTAGTACTCATGATCATAGCAATGAATATTAATTTGTTTATTAACCGTGTCTCTAAATATAGTTAAAAACAAACAATTATAAGTCGATGGATGTGAACAGTCGATGGCAGACATTCATGTGAATGGATATATTAATTGTTGGCTGACCCGAATGTATATATATGGACCCCATCTCAGCTCTCGGGTCATTTTTGGACCACCTTTTAGTTCAACTACTCAAGTGCCCCATGCCCCATTTCTCCCACGCTCCCTCCAAAGTGTGCCCCCAACCCCAACTGGCACTTTCATCATACTTACGTTACATATTGCATCATCTCACACAATAAAATTATTCTCTCTCTCTCTCTGTCTCTCTTTATATATATATATATATATATATATATATATATATATATATATATATATATATATATATATATATGCACTGTTACAGGCTATAAATTACATTATTTTGATCGAGTAAAATTAGATTCAAATTTTTTAAGTAAAATTTTGTTTCGAGTTTTGTAAATACAAAAGATATTATTAAAAATGAAAACTCTACTACTAAAAGTCAGTTACATTTCATAACAAAGATTAATGAGGAAAAAAAACCTAATGGCTGGTACTTCTTAATGAATTTGTCTCTTGCAAATGTGAAAAAGTTAGGATTTTGTGTTTTCATATGCTGCCTTAATTCCCACTTTCAAATGTAAAGCCAATGGGGTAATGACTGGTGAATACCTTTTATCCACTAACAAGTTATTTATATATATAGAATGGTCATGCTAATGATAAATAATGAATTAGTTAACTGATTAGTCCATTACGGAAATTTAATTATTGGCCTATACATTTGTACTGTTCTCACGGTGACCTACTCCCATGGAAAGTTGTAGATTAGAATATTTTTATATATGTATAAATATATTAATACGTGAGAAAAAGCAAAAGTTAAAAGCTTGAATGTGATTGTATCATTTGTTTCCTAGCATGTCCCTCTTAATATGCTTTCCATTATTAAAAACAAAAGGGAGGGTAGAATAATTCAAGAAATGAATTTATGTTAAACACGCACACAATGAATAAATGTTAAGTTGTTATCTAAAAAAGTAAATAAACATATCCATCTTTCTTTCACAAATGTTGGGTAGTCACAGGAGTTTAAAAATAGTGGGAAGATCTTAAATATATAAGGGTCAAGCAGAATCATATAAGTCAATCTTACATAACAGTAAAAACAAAAAGTTTATCTTACTAAGTGAAGTTAACTGTATAGATCGTACATATTATTGAACAGGTGAATCTTATAGAATATAGTATTACATCTAAATCAAAATATTAAAGATTGGCACATGGTTTTTATCATTAATTTATACAGTACTTAACTTGTCCATTCACATCTAACATGGGATTTCTTGCATATTCACAAGTTGATATTCTCAACAGGCATAAAGTTTAACTTTACAATAAAATAGAAAAAGAAAAGAAAAATGCAATTAGGGTTAGTCATCATTATAATTTTTTTTGGTGAAATCATCGATCATTATTATAATTTATAACAGTTAAGATGGTTCCCATATCTGTCTAAGTAATTTTATATAATGTATATGGAAACTGAAATTATGATAAAAATGCATGTATGAGAATAATAAATTATAAAGTTTTAATATTAATCAAATCCGCAAATATAATAATAATAATAAATTTACACGTGCATACATTACCTTATAATGAGACAAAAGAACAAGAGTGATATGGGTTAAATTATAAAGAACAAAATTACAAAAGCAAAGGGTTATGGGTGAATCTTTATACCCTTGTTTTTAAATAATTGAGTAGTGCTTTGGGCCGTGTTGCTTTCTGTTTGTCTTCACCTCTAGCCTTCGTGCTGCCAAGCCAACCCTAGGAAGAGCGGAAGGGGAATCACATGCAAGGATATATGAAAAGAGAATGGAATATTACATAATAAACTATCTTTTAATTAAAAGATAATTCATCACATTCTTATAGGCTGTTTGTTTCTTGTTTTTTTAATATACAAAACTGTATTCTGTTTTAAAAAATAGATTTTTTTTATTAGAGTAATTTTAAAAATTATTTTCAAAATTAATATCTTTTTTAAGTTTTAAAATGAAAAAAAAAGAAAATCTTTAAAATTGTTTTGGTTCTCTACAATTTTATTTTTTAAAAATTCAATGGACCTAAGTCCAAAAAGAAAAAGATATTAGTGAAACTAAGCGGGAAGTAGGAACTCCCATAACGTCATAAATTAACAACTGACTAATCTCAGTAGGGATCTCTCATGTATAAATCAGATGATTAGGCTTGATTACAAAGCCATATTGGCCAAAGCATTAACACATTGTGTCACTAACGAACTTGTCACTCCATGTTCAGAGGTTGATGGATTGCTAATTAGACAAGACACCAACCATGTACACTCCTTGCTGTCTCACCTTAGATATATACTGTAAATTTTCTATTACTCATATTCCTCCTTACTTCTCCACTTCTAACTCTCTAAATCCACTTTTTAAAATTGTTTTTAAAAAATTACATTTTAAAAGTAAAAAAATAACAATCAAATAACCCTTAATTTTTGGGGGAAAACCTTAAAATGTTATTTTCTCAATGGATTTTAAGCAGGGCAATAATTTATTGTGTTTTTTAATAAATAAAAACTCTTGCCCAAGAGCAAATACTCTTATTTTCCGTTTCATCTATATTATCTACTATGTATAAATTAAAGATAAAGTATAAGATATGAAAATACCATGCTTAATATCAAATTCTTTTTCTTTTACTTTTATGACACATTATTTAGCAAAATATTAATGTTCATCTATTTTTCTTAAGTCTTCTTACCAAACAAGGTTCTCTCCTTCGGTAGATGGGCACTTCGGTTTCATTCCGTTCAACATATAGACATAGTTATATTTGTCACGCTTAATTTTTTTAAGTTTGTCCAGCGCAACTTCAGCTCTCTCCGATACTATGGGCGTTGTAATTTTGTTTTATTTGTTTGTGATAAAATTATTGGTAAGCATGACAAAGTATCATCCAAATAATATTAATGAAAAGTTTTACAGTCGCATTCAAAGGAACTTATTTGTATTAAGTTTTTTTTACAAATTCAAGTTTTAGACAAAAAGGGATTTAGTTTTAAATGTAAAAGAAAATAAAGTTTGTTGTAAACTAAAAACATAACAAATTAAAAGTGAGAAAAAATACAAATAGTTGGTGGGCGAAAAGAACTAAATACAAAATAAATAAAATGTTGAGGATTTGACTTACATTAAATTAACAATTAATAGTTATATAAGTTTTTTTTTATTCAATGTTCACTCTAATTCTATTTTAATCCACTATGGTGCTTTAATCATGATCCCTCATGTGAGAGAGTTTAAGTAATTTAACTTAACTCTTAGTCTCTTAGCAAATCAAGTTAAACCACTTAGATTCAAGAACAAGGGTTTATCAAGGTTAACAAGTGTTATTTCATCCCTAGACATAACACCACTAGACATCACTTTCACATCTTAGTCAAAAAATGTTTTTCAATGACATTTTCACCATGAAACATGTTCATATGGTTGATCACTAATGATACTAACAAATATTTCTCTATTCCTAGATGAGACATTCATTAGATGTTCTATTCAAAATTCAATTTTCAAGCATTTTCTAATGATAATTAAAGCTAGGATAATCAACACATAAAACAAGCAATCAAAATAGAAAGAAGTAATAACAAAGATAAACACTAAATAAATATAAAATTAACTACATAAGAGTAAACCTTAGTATACCAATTTCCCAACGAATAATAAACTAACATCTCATTATCATGAAAGACTTAAAAATATACAATGGAGGAGAGGAAAAATGAAGGAAAATGAAAGATGAAGGTAGATGGAAACTCAAGTCATCAAACACAACCCTAGGTTAATGCTTCATTGTCCCAGTGTTAAAAGTGCCTTATATAGCACAAGAATCTTTGTTTTTTCTTTTCTACGAAACAAACAACTCACTTAGTGCAAACATCACTTGCTAAGTGCACCACTACTTTTACACTAACAAAAGTTGTAGCTAACTTAGCTTGCAAATACTAGCTAAGCCCACTATTACAAAAATTCCTAAAATTATCTTGTCAAAGGGGATTTGGGCTTAGTGCAAAAATCACTTGTTAAGCACCTTTAAATCTCAAATTTTGCCCTTTGAACTTCCATATGCTTGCCACGTAGTTTTCCTTATTGTTTTTACTTGTGCTAAGAGCATCTTTAGTCGTAGATCCCAAATTGGGATCTTAGACCACTTTTTAGTAGACCACATAGTGTCACGTAGGATTAAAGATCTCTCAAGATCCCTCTCATTTTGTTCTTTAATGTAAATCTCATTTTGAGATCTTAGGGAGAGAGAATGAAGGAAAAAATATTTTTTTTGAATAATGTGCAGATTTTAAGGATTCTTCTATAAGAATTCATTTTCCATGTTAGAGATCTCTCTACCTCCTTTATTGGGAGATATAATGAAGACAAGATCTTGAACTCATGATCCTTACTCAAGATCTTGCACTAAAGTTACTTTAAGCAACTCTTAACTCACTAAGCGAGCCACTTCAACTTCAAATTCTCCAATTCCATTATTGATTTATCAAAGCTCTGCAAAAAAACATAGTTAAAACTAATGAATTCATTAAAATTAACTTTATTAAACTAAAAATCTCAAAAGACACTAAAAGAGAAGAAATGAGATAATTGCTATAAAATTTAAGTATAAAAATCAAGTATGCATATAAATTATCATTTTGACTGATAAAAACAATAGAATTTCTGGCGTGCCTCCATTAATTCAAGGGTATTGATACAATTAATTTTTCATCCAATAGGATCAAGTTGTATTGTTATACTATTATTTTAAATTTAACGATAATTTGAAAAAAGAAACTTCAATTTTTAAAAAATTGTTAACAAAAGAATAATTTTAAAGCAAATAAAAACAAGTAAGGGCATGTCAATTAGCATAATAACAAGTAACCACAACAAATTTAGAAAGTAATAAAAAAATCTATAACTAAATTTTTGAATTTATATACTTTTTGTTATCCTTCAGAGTTTTGTCAAATTTTTACATAATTTTAACATTTTAATTAAGAAATATAAAACAAATTTAAAATTAAACTCTAGATATAAAAAAACCTTAAGAGAATTATATAAAAATTAAAGGATAACAAAAAATATAAAAAAATATCTAAAATTTGTAAAATGTAAAGACTAAAAAAATATATAAGAATCAAATTCAAAATTTCAAAATTTTAGATTTTGCATATAATTTGTCTGTCAATTTTAAAAAGATACACCCATCACTTTCAATTTGCATCTTCAAGGCATTGGGCACCCCTTCTCCTGCCTGAGTACGGGCATTCCACCCCTATACAAAGGCATGTACAAATTTTGAGGTATGAGGGGACCTTTTGCTCATTTTTCTAGTCGCCACAATAACACCTTATTGGATTCTCTCTTTAGAGCTTTTGGTGGGTGTATGAAAAAAATTAGAGTGGTATCTCAAAATTTTCCAGGATCAATAGAATTATTTCACTTTTTTTTTTCCTAAGCCAAATCTCCATTTTCTAGGGTCCAGTGAATTTCTATGGATTTTATGAATAGCTGATTTAGTTGTTAATAAAAAAATAATTTCTTTATTTTTCTACTCATAATTATTTTTTTTGTACTTTCTAAAAACTTATAAACTCTTAAAAGATGATTTTAGGGTTTTATGATGAGTGAAAATTTGTTATAAAATCATGCTTTGAAATATCATTCATGTTATTTTCTAGGATAAGAATAGTCATTGATGGATCCGTTATAAGGTGTGGCAAGTGGTGAAGCCACCAAATTTTTTTACCTCATGCCAAATTTTAAGTAGTGTCAAATTTTATTTTTAGGTGATGTTAAATTTTATTTTTAAACTTATAATCTTACTGATAGTATTAAATTTTATTTTTAATCCAATAATTTTACTTGAAAAAAAATTTTAAAAAAGAAAAAATTTAGGTAGTACCATGATCATTGCTAGTTTGGCCATGACTCCAGCAGTGGGTGTAGGGATAATTGTTCCCGCAAAATTGTTTGATTTGTATATTTTTTATAGTATTAATAATAAAAAATTATAAAACATTTTTAAAGTATTAAAATACATAAAAGATAACTAAAACTTGTAAAAAATGAATAGTTTGAATTTTTTTTGGTCATAATATTATGTATTTTGTGATAGTTAGTGATATTTTTTTATGTGACTATTTATTGTCCTCATTAAAATAAATTTAGATCCACAACTGAATAATTGTCATCCTTGAATTCACCTAGCTAAAGAATTATGGTTTTTAATTAGGGATAAAATACAAGAAATTAGGATTTAAATAATGTAGTGAACACTCGATAGACGAAATAAAGAACTAAGTTGAATTAATAACAATTCATAACTTCAGAACAATTATTACTTCTTTAATTTTAGTTATTGTCTTTCTCAACAAATCAAATATTTTTTTTTTCTGAATGAGACAATAAATCAAATTAAATTCTTCTTCACGGTTTATATTAGTAATTGCATCTTCTTCTTTTAATTAGTATTTGACTTTTGATCCTTAGAACATAATCGGTTCTTACCAATTTAATTTTTACTTGAAACGTTCTAATACACTTGATGTAGTCTCATCAATATAATAAGTTTATAACTTTGATATTGCTTCAATTTTTGCAATTTGCAACATGTTATTCTATATATCTTTATCTAATGCAACCGTTAACTAGCATTTTTTTTAATTTAACTTTTTAGCCACTTTTTTTTAGATTGTTTGCAATTTTAATCCTCTTAGTTTTTTTAAGCTAACTAAGTTCCTCAATTTTTAAATCAATTTCAGTTCTTCTATCTATCTATTTATTTATACCTAAAATCCTCAAATTATTGTTATCTAGCCAAATATTTGCTGGTTTGTAATGGATTTCTAACATGCAATACTTATAAAAAGTTTAAAAACCAAGAAAATTAGTGAGAACTTGATAAAATTTGAAAGATTTTACAAGATGTGGGATAAGGATTTAAAGAGGAAAATTTGAGATTTCTTTGTTTATTTTTTTAGCTAAATTTGATGTTTCGGATTTCGATTGTGGGTTTAGAATAGAAAAATCTTTTAAAAATATTTATTAATTTAATTTGTGAATATTTTTGAGTAAAAAATTTGACAGCTTTTAATAGAATGAAAAAATTTACTTAATTTGAAAATAGAAATGTTTAACTGACTCAAAAATACTCCGAACCTAAATTATAGAATACAAAAATGAAATTAAGCTAATTTTTCTTCCTTAAAATTATTGGAATTCTAATATAGTTTATGAGATTTATCGATCAAGTTAGTTTTGCTGTTTCCTTTAGTCAATAGACAGACACATATTGATGTGGTACGTCATTTGTTTCATTGTTTTGCCGGAAAAAAAAATTATTTGTTTCATCACAATTATAATTTTTTATTCTGTGAAATAAAGAAACAAGTATATTTATTTTTCTTTTTTGTAAATTTTCAAGTATCTCAAATAATATAGATGTCAGTCCTTTTTTTTTTTCTGACTATATAGATGATAATCAACTTAACGATCTTTTTATAAAAAAATATTAAATAATGATATTTTTTTTAAAAAAAATTAAATTAAATATAAAAAAAAGTATCCATGTGAAATTGTGAAATCGAAGCAATATATGCAAATGCAAGTGTTGACTCAGGTAGAAACAGAACAGAAGCATCAATTATCAGTTATCAACATGGTCAAAACTGCAGTTTGGTACACTTTTGTGAGACCGCAATATATACCTGCACATTTCAATCACTCACCCCTTCCATTTCTGAAGCTGAATACACCCAATTTGAGCTTTCGGTAATTCCCTTTTCTCTCTATTTTTCCTTTTTTCCCCTATTTATGTGAGGTTCATGTTTCAAGTTCCTTGTGCAGTGGGACCAACACAGTACATAATAAGCGACCCAATTGGCCAAAACCTTTGTCACTGCGCTCAAAATCTGCTCTTGTTGTTGCTGGGGCTGACCCTTTGGAAATGGCAGAGGATTGGAACCGCACAGCCCTTCTTGTGATCGACATGCAGGTGCTTACTTACTTTCCGATGTTGTTCCTTCTCATAACATGTTCTCGGAGAAATTAAGGATTCTCTCTCTCTCTGCAGAAAGATTTTATAGAAGATGGGGGTCCCATGCTGGTAAAAGGAGGGAAAGACATTGTCCCAAATGTTATTAAGGCTGTCGATGTTGCTAGGCAGCGTGGAATTCTCATAGTTTGGGTATCAGCACTCTTCTCTGTTGTTCCTTGTCTATGGATAATGATCTTTCATGTTAGGGAAGGTGGGGATGATGTTTCAAATGTAAACTGATGTTTTCTTTCTATGAAATGAAACAAATTTTAATTTGAGTTACTTGTTTGCCTGATGGGTGCCTCCATGCTTGAAGTTGCTAGAAAAAGTAGAGTTTAATAGGCATGTATCCACCAATCAGAAATAATTATTGGTATGACTATTTAAGATGTTTATTATAAAAATCAACAAATTTATTATATATATGTATGACAGTTTATATATATATATATATATATATATATATATATATATCAGTTTGTGATTAAACAGAAATGTAAAGAATCTTGAGATTGTATATATTATTTTTCAGTCAAGTATTGTTTTATATTAGGGAAAGAATATAAAAACATATATAGTTAAGTTTGTTTTAGTTTTCATAATTCCTTAGGTTCTTGATTTTTAGATTTTATTTATACATACCCTGATATGTGCTATGAATTTTGGATCAGAGGTTTGTTTTTTGTTTGCCTTCTTGAATTTTAAGAGACAAATTTCTCTCTTTGCTTGGGTTTTCTTACAAACTAATGGTGACATGACAGAGGTGTTTTCCCTGGGTAATGCTCTGCACATGTTTAACAGCCAACACATAGAAATGAAAGTCTTATACACTTGTTTTCACTGGACATCTCGGTCTGTTGACATTCAAGAAAATAGTTCCATGATGTTGAATTCTGTCTCCTAAAATGTTTCCAGGTAGTACGGGAACATGATCCCTTAGGAAGAGATGTTGAACTCTTTCGTCGGCACCTATATGCAGCAGGGAAAGTTGGTCCAACCTCTAAAGGAAGTGAAGGTGCGGAATTAGTTGATGGATTGGTAATTAAAGAAGGGGATTATAAACTTGTGAAAACTAGGTTTAGTGCATTCTTTGCTACACACCTTCATTCAGTCCTTCAAGGAGCAGGAATTAATAGTCTTGTGGTCACTGGTGAGTTATAGTTGTAATGCACAATATCAACTTACTTGCGGTTTTATATTTATGCATTGACTTCATATAGTTAATTTGTAGGTGTTCAAACTCCTAACTGTATTAGGCAAACTGTCTATGATGCTGTAGCATTGGACTATCAACCTGTAACTGTTATTGTTGATGCTACAGCAGCAGCCACACCTGATATTCATCTCGGTATGTATTTTTCAATTTCTCAGAAATTTTTGCAATTGAGAGGAACTTTATTTGAATAATCATCTTAGAGAAGATCTTCTCTGCAGTAGATATTTAAGTAGATAATGATTTTTAGCTTTGCAATGTCTTTGTTTTTAAAACTTTCTCCGTTATCTCTGGAATAGTATCTATTAGTTAACATATATTCACTCATATGTCCAAGAACTCTGTGCAGAGAGATATTGAACTCTGATCTATATAAAGTGCTGCAATTAGTTAGTTTGGCATATGAATGCTAGAATATGATCACTTTACAAGTTGTACCATAGTTAGAGATTAAGAAGTTATCTAACTCTGCAGATACCTAATATAGTAAACTACATCTAGTAGGTCAGTACTGATTTCTGAGAGGATTTTTTATGAAAACATACTTTTTTAAATGTCAATTCATAATTTCTATCAGAGGAATGTATTGTCTAGTGTTGACATGTTTGAGGAGTCAAGGACAAATAATTGTAAAATCAAAATTCCTTGCTGAGTCTTCTCCTTACTTTGTGGAGTTAACATGGTTGTTCTGAGGAATATTTAATGCTATCATATTTTTTTTTATTCAGAAAAAAATATATTTAATTCTATCATATACTTCACTTCTTTAAATCCATTTCTTTTTTTATGTACCAAAAGAAAATTCATTTCTTTTTGTGGATACGTTATGATATTATAGATGCCCTCAAAGCAGTTAAACTTTTTTTTTTTGTTTTTTCAAAATATGATCAAAGTTCAGTTGATGGCAATGATAACCAATATTTTGGTGGTTTCAGCCAATGTGTTTGACATGAAAAATATTGGAGTTTCAACCCCAACATTACAAGAATGGAGCGAACCCTAAGCTTGATCTATATGAACTATATGAACCATGCTACTTTTTGCACTCAGTGGTGTCCTGGTGTTCAATTCCAAGACTCAAGAAAGGTTTAAAGTGAAGCAAACGTATCTATGTATACTGCATTAAATTAGTTGCTGCATAATAAAATGATTTACATGGCTAAGTTTGTCTATTTTGCTATTCACTTCACTTATGTTGTGACCACTATGAACTTATTTTTTCTAGTCCAATGCACTCCAATTTAGAAAAAACCCTAGTTGCTAAACTAAGCTCAAATCTATTCTTCAAAATTCTGATCATCCATGCAACCCAACTGCATTTTCATTCTTCAAATACGCTCCCAAATGTCTGTTATGGGGAAAAAAATTCTTAATTCATCGAAGCTAATATCAGGTGAGTTTTTTTCCTTTTATTACAAGAAAAGAATTCAAAGGATATCATCACTGAATTGTTCTGGAGTTTGCAAGTGAATAACAGCGTTTCTTGAAGAACGCCATCTTGGGATTTAGCAGATTTTCTTGAAGGATTTTGCAAGAAATCTTCAAATTCGTCTTTAAAACTATGTAAATTAAGTACTTAAGTATTTGGAGTTTTAAAAATCATTTATTAATTTCTGATTTTATGAAACATAGTTTTGAAAAGTGGGTCTGACTGGATGGTTTGGCCAAAAAACTGGCGAAATGATTTAGTGTCCTGTATAAATAAATCATAGAACTGGACTCAAGAAAAATTGATAAAAAGAAAGTAAAAAAAAAAATAGAAAATCAGTCAAAAGAAGTAATCAAGTAAAAAATTGGCCCACGGTAGGTCATAAAAGGTGTTTAATAAGATATTTATCTTTTTCTTAAAATAAAACAAAAATCAACTTAAGGAGTTTATTATTTTCTTTATTTTAGACATAAACTTGTTATAATTAATAAATATTGTATATAGTTTAAAACTTATATTATTTTCATTTCGGTATAACTTTAAAACGTTCCTCACAAATAAAATTACATGTCTAAGTGTGTTTAGATTATAATATATGTTATATTTTTTTAAAAAAATAATAATTTAAATGCTTTTGATCTATTTTTAAAATAAATATTTCTTAAAACAATCTGGTTAACATGCTGTAATTCAAGATTAAACAATATATTTGCCATTTTTTATTAACATGCTTTAATTCAATGTTAAACCAAATACTAGTGCTTGAAAAGATAAGACAGAAACAGAACATTTGTGTGGGAATAGGATGCTTTGCAGATCGTGTTCATTTCTTAATCGTGGGAGATCGTCCAAGCTCTTAAAATTTAATTTTCTAGTTAGGATATTTTAATATAAATGTTGTTTACAAGTTTTTAGTTCTTGGATTATGAATTGTACGACATTTTTTTATAACTATAGATAACCTAATTCATTTTTAATCGTAGAATAATCAAATTCTTCCTACTCTTACAAAAAAAAAAGAACCTTCAATTTATATTTATGAAAACTTGATTTTAGACAAAATAGAAGTGTGTGAATGTACTTTTGAGAGTAACAAAAAATATTATGAAATTGAGTTTACTTTCCAAACTAAACTTAGAGCACACCAAATCTAAATAAGAATCCAAACATAGCCTTACTCCTACGTTCTTGGCTTCTTGCAGTGCCTAATTTTGGTGATCCCATTCATTGAATGTAGAAACAATGGACAAAACTCTCATCAGAAGAAGAAATAATGGACAAAACTGAAGCCCTTGAGCATGCAAAACGTTTTGTGGTTTTCTTGTGTGGGAGTTTGTTGGCGTGTCACCTATCAAAGAAACATTATACAAAATAATAAAAGTTACAAATATAGACACAAGATGCTGCAAGATTCTTATCTAAATCTTATCTACAATATAACATGAAGTCTGTTGTCATCTTAGCCCAAATCTGTTTGGATTCTTACTACAAAATTACTAATTAAGGTAGTACTTTGGACAATCACCAAAATTATTTGTAAACAGACTGTATACAACTTTTTACTCTGTAAAAAAAGAAAGTAAAGAAAAACAAGAAAGAAATTATTAAATGAAATTTGATAGTAAATAATATTCTTTATTTTTTATTTATTTTTAAGAGCATTTTTTAGTTTATGATAAATTATCTTATATCATCACATATCCATAACTAATTTATGGTGCACAACCTCATAATTATAGATTTTCGTGATTCATGCCGCAAACCTCATTTAATATATAAGATAATGCTACTGATGTTGATGGAACTTTGTTGGGGGTGGTGATCCACGTTTTCTTTCCATTGTATTGAAATACAGAAGGAAGAATGGAAAACTCTGCAGCCATTAATAGCAGCTTGGCAACTTTTGTGAGGTTGTTATATTATACATGCCTCCTCGCTAATCTAATCAGTGCACTTAGAATATTAATTAAGAAATTAACAATAATTAAAAAAATAATATTTATTATGTAAATCATGGCAAAATGAAAAAATATTATGGATAGCGCAATTTTCTGTTTCCAAATAAAAACATTTATATATACCTCCACTCCACATTTCAAGCGCACATCACCTCCATTTCTTTGAGTTGCTGATAGTTCCTACTTTGGGGGTTCATATATGTTTCAAGTTCTTGTGCAGAAACCTTTGTCACTGCACTAGCTAGGTGGAGTTGTTGACCCTTTGGAACGGAAATGGCAGAGGAATGGAACCGCACGGCTCTTCTAGTGATCGATATGCAGGTACTTACTTGCTTTCCAATGTTCTTGTTCCTTGCTAGTCCTTGTAACCAATGTTTTGGGAGAAATTAAGGATTCTTTCTCTGCAGAAAGATTTTATAGAAGATTGGAGTCCTGTGGCACTAAAAGGAGGGAAAGACATTGTCTCGAATGTGATTAAGGCCGTGGAAGTTGCCAAGCAGTGTGGTATTCTCATAGTTTGGGTAATAACACACTCTTTCTCTATCGTGGCTTGTCTATGGACTTTTACTGAGTAACTTCACGTCAACACTTATGTACTAATGGTCCTCAAGATGCCAATTTCTGCTTACAAAGGGAGAAATGTTGAATTTTCAGGTAAATATGCTGTTGGGGAAGGGTGGGGATAATGACTCAATTATATACATTTTTTTCCCTTTGAAATGAAACAAGTTTTGATATGAAGTACTTGTTTACATGATGAGAGTGAAGTTGCTAGGAAAATTATTGTTGCATATCAGGAAAGAATATGAAAATGTACACAATAGATTTCGTTTTAGTTTTCATGATTCCATAGATGATTCTTGATTTTTAGTTTTATTTATACATACCCTGATATGTGCTCGGCATTTTGGATCAGATTTTTTTTTATTTGTCTTCATGAATTTGAAGACATATTTCTCCATATGACCAAAAATGATTAAGTGGTTTAAGCTTATCATAGTTCTCACTAATCTTCCCATAACACATGATTTAGTATTCTTAATTGTGTCTTTGAGTACATGTTACGTAAAAATTAATAAGTATTATTGATACGCTGTAATATTTTTTTTTTATGACAAAGGTGTTTTCCCAGGTTAATGTTGCATATATTTTTAGCCACAAACACGTAGAAATGAAAAAAAAAAAAAATCTATAGTCGCTTACCAGACATCTCAAGAAAATAGTTCTATAATGGTGGAATAATGTCTCTCACAATGTTTGCAGGTAGTACGCGAAAATGATCCCTTAGGAAGAGATGTTGAACTCTTTCGTCGGCAGCATTATACAGCAGGGAAAGTTGGACAAGCCACTAAAGGAAGTGAAGGTGCAGAATTAGTCGATGGATTAGTAATTAAAGAAGGGGATTATAAACTTGTGACTCCACACCTTCATTCAGTCCTTCAAGGAGCAGGAATTAATTATCTGGTGGTCACTGGTGAGTAATGCACAAAGTTAACTTATATACTTACACCTTAAATATGTTTTTCATATTTGTAATAAAAAATCTAAAAAGGTCAGGTAGCAAAATAAAATAAAAATTAGTAAATAATAATTTGAAAACAAAATAAATTAAATATATGAAAAATATATTTAAGCCTTTTATATTTATATATTCACTTCATATAGCTTTATTTGTATTGTAGGTGTTCAAACTCTAAACTGTATCAGGCAAACTGTCTTAATTTGATGCTTTATCATTGGACTATCAACCAGTGACTGCTATTGTTGATGCTACTGCAGCAGCTACACCTGATGTTCATCAAGGTACGTATTTTTCAAATTCTAAGTCTTCTGGAGAGAGTTTTATATGATTTTTTTTAAAATGTCAATTCATTATTTTCTGAGAGGAATATAATCACACAAGTGGGGTTATGTTTGATATATATATATATATATATATATATATATATATATATATATATGCTATTAAGACAATTTCTTACATGAGCAACATTTTCGATGGTTTTTCAGCCAATAATATGTTTGACATGAAAAATATTGGAGTTGCAACCCCAACATTAGAAGAATGGAGCGAATCAAAAGCTTGATCTGTGGACGTACGATGCAACTTTTTGTACCTCGGGATGTTCAATTTCAAAGATGTTGGTTGATGTTTTTGGCATGTTAAATTTTGTAACGTGAAGTGAACGTATGTAATACTGCATTACCTGGTCTGGTTGCTAGCTGCTCTATAAAATGAATTTCGTTAATGATTTTTAAGATATTTTAGTCAATAATAAAGTGTATTGTCAGTATTCTTCAATTTGAAAATGAAGTGAAACTCTTTTACTTCACAATAATAATCTCTTCAAGTTAAAAAATAGTTCTTTTGTATTTGCTTATATAGAAACACAATGTGATTTTATGACAAGAAAAGTTGGGAGATTGAGTGGATGAGTGGTGGCTGCTAATGAAATTTAAGGTAAAACAAAAAAACAACTAATTAAGTAGGGGTGTTCATGGGTACGGGTCATCCGTAAACCCGAACCGATTCGAACCGATCTGAACAGTTTGGGTTGGGTCATTTATATATTTGGGTCAAAATCGAACCAAACCGATCAAAACCATTCATGTATGGGTTGGGTCACGGGTTTAGATTTACAGATCCGTTGATCCGATGACCCGATCCGTGAACCTGTAATAATAATATAAATTTTATTATTTATATATATATTAAAAATTAAAAAATAATTTGACAATAAAAAAAAGGTAAGATATTATAAATGTTTAAGATTGCATTCAAAAATAAGATAGGATATTTTTTTATATTAGATTAAAAAATAGAATAGAATATTTTTAAGATTGCATTGCATAATATAATATAATATCTTTAAGATTGCATTAGATAATATGATAGAATATATTTAGGATTACATTCAAAAATTGGATAAAATGATTAAAATCATATCTTTAAATTAGTATAAATAGAAACATATTTTGATGTTCATGTATGCATTCCATTCCAAATAATATTAGAGTGTTAGAGAGTTTATATTTGCATCATTGAGAGAATTGTTGTGAGATCATATAGAAGCGTTTGACAAGTTTGATTCTTCAACTCTCAATCAGGAT
>PYAF01002035.1:483628-518564 GCA_007407185.1 Glycine tomentella | reverse complement strand
TTAGATAAGTAGAAGAGAGTAAAAATAAATAAATGGTATGTAAGACATTTTATACTGATTAAAAATTTAAATTTAGTTTTAAGAAAAATCTGAACTTCCTATTATATATATTATGTTAATAAAAAAATATTTATTATTTTATTTTATTTTACAACAATAATAAAAGATAATCGCATACAAACTATCTAACTACTTTGCTATAAGCTTCTTTTTATATAAATTTATCCATAAAAATACTTACAAAAACAGAAAATAATAAGAAAAATATAATAATGTTCTTCATAAATTAAAATTAACTTGTATATAAGTTAAAATAAAAAAATTAAAATATTTTTTTATAAAAAAATAAGTTATAGATAAATATTACAATATAGTAGCCATCAATCCCATCATCATACCTTTTGGCTCTCACGCCTTAGCTTTTCTTTCTTTAGGATCTTTGTCTTGTCAGAAGTTTTGGTCTTGTATGACACATATGAATGAACACTTTCTGAAAAGAGTACATGTCACAGCACATGACGATGACTATTATCTTCCTCTTTTATGAGGTTTTGTTTTCTAATAAGTTTTGCACTACTGATTTTTTCAATACCCTCCTCCTTTAAGAAAGCAATACCCTAAAAAAAGAAAGAAAGTAATACAAATTGCTTATACATGACTATAAGAAATGGAAAAATTGCTTGGCCAAGCAATTTAATATTATAAGCTCATGTACTTTAAAGTGAACTAACTTGTATCATAATCATTTAAAACTTAATAGAACCAAAAATTTTAATAATATTTTTGTAGCACCTGTAAAAAGATCTAATAATTCTAATGAGTATTTGTAAAAGATTAATTAAAATAAGATCAGCATTCTTGATATTATTTTTATTGTTTTTATTTATAGAATTAATCGTTAATCGTAGTGCATCTTCCTGAAAACTAAGAATGTGAACACCAACGTTAGTCGTATTCAAACTGATAATCGTGTGGTTTCTCTTCTCTTATAGTTATATTTCCCACCCGTCTTTGACTCTTTAGGAATATAATGAGCATTTTGTAGACGAATGCCCAAGTGAGAAACGCACTATAATTTTGCTTTTCAAATCCAAAATACACGAAAGTAACGATGATCACAAGATTCCAAAACACTAGCTAAATTACAAAGGTGCTTTCACGTCCTTTTCATAAAGTTTAGGTAAAGTAGACTTCTCTTTTTCAGTAATTTATATTTATAAATTATATTTGTATTAGAAATACATTTTTAAAATAAAAATGAACTTAGTTAAACTTAATATATTTTAGCTTTTCTTTACTTTAAATTAATTCTAGTTAAATTTAAACTAGAAAAAAGATTATTTTTTTTACATATAGAAATAAGAATTTCCAAAGTCAAAAAGGGTTATTAAATTAATTAAATTGAATTAATTAATGACATTCAGGAGACACTAATTGATGACTGAGGGTCGGTTTATCTTAAATTAATTGATGATGGAGGGACAATCAAAGCCTCAACACGAGACTTGGTATCTGTGCAAAAAGAATGTAAAATGGGGTGGCAGATTGTTTAGCAAAACTTAATTGCTTTAAAATCTTTACGAAATGCTTTGGATGAAGGATTATCCTTATTAGAAAGATTCATGTATTCTGTCTGATGTACAAAACTTACACTATGATTCTAAATAAAACATTCATTTTTCATTCCTTAAAAGAAGTAAGAAAATTAATTTCAATTATTAAAAACAACTAAAATATGTGCTTAAATTATATATATATATATATATATATATATATATATATATATCCACGCGATAGAAATAATTGATTTTATCCATAAGATACACAACGAATTTATAAGATATTCTTTAAAGAAATAATTACTTTTTTAAAAAAATTAAAATAAACCAAACAGAGTATAATTTTCCGTGTTAGTAATTTTTTTTTATAAAAAAAAGCACTAATTGATAAAAAGAAAAACCAAAATTTGAATAACGACTAATATCTTTACTGTTACAAGTAATGCCAGGATGGGTAGTCTTAATAGGTAATGGACCATAATTTTTCACCATTATATTAATGTTGCTATCATAGGTTCTTTGATCACGTCAGATTAATCTTGCTATAAATGCATCGATAAATAATATTTTTTGCATGCTTGCGAATAATTAATTGCCAAGTTGATGCAATCTTTAAGCTTTGTCTGTATGTCATTTGTTCCATTTCAGGCGTGCATTCTGAAACCAAAAGGATAAGTTGGAAACTTAGAATATACGCGTATTTGACTCCCAATCATGCATTTTTTCATTGCCAATGTGGCAGGTATATAATGCAGCTTCAATGTGACGAACGAATAGTAGTTAAAAACTAAAAGAATATAATATATTAAATTTTTAAAAGTGTTTTATATTAAATCTTTTTCTATTTTCAATGCACAGAGTGCTTTAAAAATATTTATGTAAAAATTATGAAGTACAGAACTATAATATAAACACGTAGGTGAATTTTTCTTTATGTTAACTACAAGAATCATTGACCCATTTTCAAATTATTAATTGTTAATTCTTTTGGCAAATGCTAACTACTACGTTAAGATCAGCTTTTATTAAAAAATAAAAAAATGTCATTAATACACTTCTATTAGGATTTCTAATGCATTTCTAGTGAATTTCAATAAATAAAAAAATTCAATACAGCATTGATTAGCAGAATTCATTTCTTTTTATACTCTTAATTTATTTTAAAGTTTATTTCCGAGATACTTGTTTTTATACATTTATTACTCTTTATGTCTCATAATAATAATTGTTTCAAAATATTAGTTATTATTTTTTACTCGTATCCCTTATAATATTAATGATATGGATTAAAAAATAAAAAATAAATAAAATAATTATGATAAAGTTAATTTTATAAAATTATTATTTTCTTTATCTATTTATTGATTTTTCTTGGTTTATGTAAAATAATCTAAGATAACAATGATATTGAGATGGAGATGGAGGGAATAACTTATTAACAATTTAAATTTATGATATTATTAATTAAAATTAATTAACTTAATGTAATTATTTTAATTGATATTAATGCATTAACTAATTGTTTCTTACATGTAACTGATGCATTTATATAACGCATACATTGTAAATATCGTGGGACAGTGATGGTATAGAATATGTTGTAACAGAAACACTCACATCGTACGCCGGAGCTCTATATTATTTGTTAATTAGCAGATTATAGACAGAGATTGGAAGCTCTGACATCTTTTCTTTGCTGCATGAAGAGTACTAGTATTTAAGGGCTCTATGTGTTTTATTTCTTTGCATTATGAAGGAGGCAACAATAATGGAGAAGGAAGTGGAGCTTTGTTCAAGTGAATTGGAAATGGCTTCTCAACACATTTCACAACCACAAAGGAAAAAGGGTGGTATTGTTACCATGCCTTTCATCATAGGTAAACTTTGTTTTGTTCCACATAACAACAAAGAAAAAACATGGATTTGGTTTGGTTAAGGATTCTCATTAATTGTTTTTTATTTTGGTTGTGTTTGCAGCAAATGAAGCACTTGCAAGCGTGGCGAAAATCGGTCTTCTGCCGAACATGATATTGTATTTGATGGGGAGTTATAAGTTTCATTTAGCCAAAGCAACTCAGGTGCTTCTCTTATCCTCTGCAACAAGCAATCTCACACCACTCATAGGTGCTTTCATTGCTGATTCTTGCCTCGGTCGATTCCTCGCTGTTGGGTTAGGTTCCTCCATCTCTTTCCTGGTACTTTCTTTTCAGATTCCTTTCTGCCTTTTCTCTTCTGAATTCTGTTAAACATCATAAGATCACTGTTATGTTCAATGGTTCAGATTGACTTAGTTTGTTAGACACACATCACTGGTATAAATAGGAATATCTTTGTAATAATTCATCATCTTTTATCATATTAATACGACGAGATATTTCCATGGTAGTTGTCTCTTATACTTGAACTCTATGAGCTTTGACCTCATTAAGTTGGAATAACTTGCATCTCATCTCAAATTTCTGATAAGTTCACAATTCTAGTGTTCAGTTTAAGGAGCTTCACTCGTCCTTTTCCCATCCAATTATTCTCAAAGTAGTAATAAGGAAAAATCAATTGATTTTTTGGTAGTGCGGGACAAAATGCACCGAAATTTTTTACTTCTCATGACACAAAAGTGGCTTTATGCACCCTACGGTTTCACAAAAAACAGCTGAGACAATTGGAGAATGTATGTAGTTTTTCCTTCATCGTTGCTATCTCTAAGTAAGCTTTGCTCTGCAGGGAAGTGGTTACTTTTTTTTGTGGCTTTATGCACTCTACGGTTTAAAAGAAAGAAAAAAAAACAGATAATTGGAAATTGTTTGTAATTTTCTTCTGTTGCTATCTTTAAGTTAGCTTTGTTCTGCGGGGAAGTGGTTACTTTTTTTGTAGCTTTATGCACTCTACGTTTTTTTTTAAGAAAAAAAAAAAGAGATAATTGGAAAATGTTTGTAGTTTTCTTCCATGTTGCTGTCTCTAAGTAAGCTTTGCTATGCACGGAAGTGGTTACTTTTGTTTGTTTAATAATGATGAAGTGTAACTTATTGATAGAAATAACTAATTGTTTTTTCTATTCTTTCTGTTGGCGGAGGGAGAATTTTCTGAGATAATTAGCCAATATAGAGTTGGTCTCCTTTTTGTTAAAAGTTAAGTACCACAAGAGCAGAGTTCATCTAATGAAGCTATGATATGTATAGGATTTTAAATTACGGTTGTGATCATAATTACTGTTTTGCACGATCTTTAATATTGTGGAAAACTGTGGATACCCCAAAAACTGACACAATAGTCAAAATTGCAGTTGTGTACCAATGTACCATTTAAGGAAACTCTTTTTAAAGGAAAATGTTATTTGTTACGAAAACATATTTCGTTATAAGTGCACGACAATTGATCTTTGTGAATTCTCCTATAGTTCTATTACATTTTTTCAAATCTTTTAATCAATATTAAAAAATTACCACCGTCCATTTTACTTTCGTGCAATTGGTGTGGTTTTCCTTTCATAATAAATAGCACTACTCTTTCTTAAAACCATAAACACATTTGATTGCATCGAGTTGATTGGATATCAGAACCTGTGATTCTGTTGTCTTTAGTCTTTACGAAAGTAAACCATAAGCGGAGATAAGATGTAATGGGAATGATCCAAGGTCCATCTCTTCTGAATACTATATAAATCTACAAGGAAGAAAATACTTTTACAGCAAGAAATTAAGAAATATTTTTTGTTTTTTGTTTTGAAGAAAGAAATATTTATTTCTGTTGCACATTAGTTATGAACAAACCTCATGGGAATTACTAGTCCTCTGGAAATTCATTGGTTATTGGCATGATCTGTGTAGTTGTCCCTTGCACTTGGCTCCAGTCTAAGAGTTGTAAGATGTACATGATCTGAGATTTTTTTATACTTTTACTGATGAAACAACAATGAATAGTGCAACTTTATTAGCGACGAGAAAATACTTTCTTTATATAATATTGAAGTGTCTAATCGATGATTATTCCACTGGACCTCCATTATATATTGGCATAAACAGAAATGTGAAGCCAAAAGCTATTTCACATATGATAAAATATAAATTCACAATTATATGATCTTTTCAACGTATAAGTGACATATATGGAGATAAATAAGCTATCCTGAATCCTGATGCATGAAATACAAGACAATATTAACATTTTTATATTTTTAATGCACTAACAGTCTAACCCTAAATACAAACCTGTTTCACATTCTTTTCTGTTATCTGTAAAACTTGGTCAGACTTGAGGGTTACAAGACATTCAAAATAGTAAAAATGAGTTAAATTTATTAAAAAAAATATTTTGCTAACAGGGAATGGCACTCTTGTGCCTAACAGCCATCATCCCGCAGGCTCGGCCTCCTCCTTGCAACCCTGCAACTGAAAGATGTAAACCAGCAACAGCTGGGCAAATGACAATGTTAATCTCTTCCTTTGCTCTCATGTCCATTGGAAATGGTGGCCTTTCATGTTCCATCGCATTTGGTGCAGACCAGGTGAATAAAAAAGATAACCCGAACAACCAGAGGGCATTGGAAACATTTTTCAGCTGGTATTATGCTTCTACAGCTTTTTCTGTTATAATTGCCCTCACAGTCTTAGTATATATCCAAGATCATTTTGGATGGAAAGTGGGTTTTGGAGTTCCAGCAGCACTTATGTTCATGTCCACTTTCTTCTTCTTTCTTGCTTCTCCACTTTATGTAAAGAATAAAGTACAAGGCAGCTTAATCACTGGCTTAGCACAAGTAATTGTCGTGGCCTATAAGAACCGGAAGCTTCCTTTACCCCCTAGGAACTCAGCTGCAATGTACCATCGTAGGAAGGACTCTGATCTTGTTGTTCCTACTGATAAACTGAGGTTGACCACTCTCATTATTATCATGCTTTGCTTATTCACTGGATGAAAAAATTCTAAACTTCTGACAATGCATTGTTTTCTAGGTTTCTGAATAAAGCTTGCATCATTAAAGATCCAGAAAAAGATATAGCCTCTGATGGATCAGCTTCAAATCCGTGGAGTCTCTGCACAATAGATCAAGTGGAAGAGCTAAAAGCTATTATTAAAGTTATTCCACTGTGGTCTACGGGGATCATGGTGTCAGTTAACATTGGAGGCTCGTTTGGATTACTGCAAGCTAAATCCCTCAACAGACATATCACTTCACACTTTGAAATTCCAGCGGGTTCTTTTGCCGTAGTCATTGTGTTTATAATATTTATCTGGGTGGCTCTTTATGATCGTGTCATTATTCCTATAGCATCAAAGCTCAGAGGCAAACCAGTTAGGATCAGTGCCAAGAGAAGAATGGGAATTGGGTTGGTTTTCTCTTTTCTCCACTTGGCAACTGCAGCTATTGTGGAGAATGCAAGGCGAAGGACAGCAATCAGGGAGGGACATATTAATGACACACACGCAGTCTTGAATATGTCTGCAATGTGGCTTGTTCCTCAACTTTGCTTGTCAGGCATGGCTGAAGCATTCAATGCTATAGGCCAAAATGAGTTTTATTACCGTGAGTTTCCAAGAACTATGTCAAGTATTGCCGCTTGCCTTTTTGGACTTGGAATGGCTGCAGGAAATGTGTTATCTAGTTTAATATTCAGCATTGTGGAAAATGCTACTTCAAGAGGAGGAAAGGAGGGATGGATTTTAGATAATATTAACAAGGGTCGTTATGACAGGTACTACTGGGTTCTTGCTTCACTGAGTGCTGTTAACATACTGTATTATCTAGTATGCAGTTGGGCTTATGGACCCACGGTTGATCAACTATTCAAGGTGTCTGACGAAAATAGTTCAAATGAGAAAGAATTCACTCAATTGGGCAATATGGGCCAGGTTGATGTTAGTGAAGGAATTGGCTCAAATGAGAAAAGAGTCAACTAGATTTGGCAATGAATGGGGGATCCTGTTGAGAAGGTATTCAAGATTAGTGAAAACAATGACTCAAAGGAGGAAAAGTTAACTGAACTACAGGTTCACAATGAAAGGCAAACAGCAAGGATTTGTGCAGAAGACATGATGATTGCCTAGTTGAGATGTTGAACTTAGTAGGCACATACACTACTTGGATAGCCATATTTATATTTTTATGTTTTGGTTAGTAGTAGATGCAGATATCAACAGGGTATTAATGTGTGTCTGTAAACTGTGTTGGTATGTCAATATGTATATTTGCTCCATAGTAAAATTGTTATTCTAAAATGTTGCAAACGTTATAATTTGATCTGATAATGAATTTTTTAAGCATGAATTTCTATAATGACAGTGGGGACTTCTGGTGGCTAGTACCCAATGATAAATTTCCACAGACGATATCCTTCCATGATTTCAAATATTATTGAATCATTGACTCAAAAAACTAGATAACGGTTCACTTTACTTTTAGTGCACTAAGGAAAACTATGAATGATTCATTGTATAAAAGTAATGTCTACTTTAATGGAAAGAATATCAACCAGATCAACTACTTAGTTTATTTAATATTCATTATTGTCGTTAATAGTAGTAGTAATCGTTGTCATAAATTATTGTTATTGCAGTAATTACAATGACTTCGAATGAATATATAGGTACTGTTAACAAACTAAGTACCTATATATTAAAACACCAAAGTAGTTGGAGGAAGCACTGAATTTACTCGTCTGTGTTAAGGTAGTAAAACACCAAATTAATTAGAGTTTACTTTCTTGGTGTCTTGGATTCTTCCTAGCTACCATCCACAGCTTTCCAAGAGCAACCAGTTCTCCATTATGCTTTTTCCTGACTTCCACAATCACAGAAATCAATTCATCCTTCTTTCTTATAACCTTTGCCTCCACTTCAACCTCTTCCTATTGTTAAAAAGTGAATTAGACATGCTACAAAAAAAAAAAAAAAAAACTAAATTTTGGTACAAAGAATGAATGCAATTGATGAATGAAACAATTAGACTCAAGTCAAGGCTTTAAGTTTCTTCACAAACACCAAAGATATTACATGAAGAGAAGACTACCTGAACCTTTGCCGTTGAATAATATGAGATACTTAAATCAAGAGTGACCTGGTGACACGAGGTAACAGAGTAGGAGGCATAACTTCCAATGATGTCAACTAATGTTGCTATGGCACTGACATGCCAATTTCCATTTTCATCCTATAGACATAAAAGCAAAGAATCTCCATGAAAAGGAAAGATAAGTGCTTCAAGTAAAAGGAGAATCAGATTATTTTCAATCTATTACCAACAAGCCACTGTGTATGATCAAGTCACAAAGGATGAAACCTTTGTGAGCCTTTACTAGCCGGATACCCTTTGTGGTGGAAGTCTCAAACCCTTGACCATAAATCCCATCTGACAGGTCTTTTATCCATTTCCGGATCACTTCTAGAACACTGGGATCTCCCATCTCTTTCTCAACCATGCCCACAAACCAGAGAGAAACAGAATTTTTCCCTGTTTCACTCCATCACTCTCTCTTCAGGGTGTTTTAGATGGGTGACTACTGAAAAGTCAACCTTGTTTTGCTTTTAGGACAAAGTCACAATACTTTATTCATTCTGTTTTTACCCTTTCACAAAATAACAACTTTATTTTACAAGACCACTAGATGCGTCCTAAGGACATCATTGTAGATGGAGAAACCGGGTTTAGTATCAAAACCGGTTCCATGTTCAAAACTGGTTTTTTGAACGCATTACTGGTCTTAGAAATGGTTTTTCTCCAAAATTAGTCCTGAATATTAGTTTTAAAAGAAGAAAAGGGAGAAATACATACTTCGGATTTGTTAACATCGATAACAGAGATGAATAAGAAAATAATGACAGTAAGTTTGGTTAAAAGATAATTACAAAAGATCCACCTTAGTGACAGAGGGAATTGAAGCTAAAAGGTTATTGGTCTCCAAGTTGCTGCCAAAACAGAGATTAATAGACATGTGTATGTTGTTGGTTGTTGGTTGCGGCGGAGCAAAAAAGAAGACAAATTATATTTCAGAAGCAATAGAAAAACAACACTACCAGTTATCAAATAGAAAAGAGAATGCGCAAGTGAACAAGTAAACAGATCAGAATCAACAAGAGCGCAATTCAACAGAAGCGAAAATGATCCAAGTGTTTTGTGGGACACTGCCATATTTAGTGGAAAGAATTGTTTCGAGGAACATGTACCATTTTCCTCACATTTTAATTATGTTTTAAAGCCATTTTTTATTGGATGAAATTGATATGGTCAAACATAGTAAATATACAAGTTGCAGGATAAATCTTGGTGAAAATTTGTTTTTTTGGTTCTGTATTTTAAAAGGACAAAATACTTTTTCTTTCTCTTTAAAATTTCAAATCCAATTTTAGTCCTGTGAACATTTTGTATCTTATTCCTGTCTCTTTAATTTAAAAAATACTCTACTACTAACTCTCAAAAAATATCTAAAAAAATCCTCAAAATGCTGTACTATTTTTACTTTGAAAACAAAATTTTTGATATATAATTTATATTAAATATTTAAAGAAAAATTTTGTCACTTAGAATTATCGTATCAAACTAGAATAAAATTATCTTTCATGAATATATGTGATCTAAATCAAAAATAAACATTAAAATTATAACCACTTTCACTCGTGTTAGTTTTTGACTATTTTTCAATTTTTTTTACTAATTCTTCTCTACGCTGATTTTGTTATATACACTTGAACCAGACATTTGATCGTTCACCAAATACCAAATTTCTGATTCAGTTTTCAGAACAATAGTTAACACTTTTACCATTTAATATTATTTATTTGTTCCCTTCTTAAAATTAGAAGGAATAAGATGAAATAAAAAGAAAATCTAAAGTTCTATAAGACAAAGGGAAGTCGAGGATTTTCATAAATGTTAAGCACATCGTAAAATATTCCAAATGCCATTAGAAAGTTGTAAAAGGGATAGAAGAAAACATTTAGTCCATTATCAACATAACTGCCTTACATTTCCACGTTTTTCATTTTCAGTCATAAATACATCAACACCTTTAACCGTGGAAGATGAACCTAATAATAAATCGAAAATAAGACAAAAAAAAGAAAAAAAATAGGAAAAAAAAAGAAAAAAAGACAAAAAAAAGAAAAATAAATTAAAATAAAAGAGGATTTTCATTCATAAATAACACCATGAAAAAAAAATCCTAAAATAAATTCAGTAACAAAATTACGGCACACTTTAACCATGTAATTGCTATCCAACGAGCCAAGTTCTTTATCTCAGGTTCCTGCTACCATTGATAATATCCAGATGTATCCCTTGAACCGATTATCTCAATCATGCAGGAGACAGTATAGAAGCAACAAACAAACTGGTTGTAATTCAAACCCAACCACCAGCCATGGCAACAGTTGGAAAATAATATTATGAAATGTATTTCTCCTGCTGCTCTTGAAGTAACCTTGCTGATGATTTGGCATCCAAGTATAGCGTACAAACTTCCTCAAGATCCGCCTATAAATTTCACAATAATAACTCATTGAGTTGAGGATAAGCACATAGCAAACATTATTTCAAGTGATGAACATCAAATAGTCCAATTTCATAATTACCTTGCAGATGTTGTCTCGGCCATTCATTTTTGCAACAATGCTGGCAGGTGATAACAGCTGAACTGCATGCCTGATAAGCAACAAGTGTAAGTAACATAAGAAAGAAAAGCATAGGAAAACAGCCAATCAAGAATCCAAACCTTAAAGATGTTCGTTGTCCAATCTCCCCAAGGAAAGCTAAACTTTCTTCATCTACAACCAGTTCCTCTACTTGAGCACGGATAGCTAGAATCTGTCCCACAATTAAGAAGCATGCATGTTTGAATATCACACATAACACAACATTTTGAAATCTATTCAAAAGATACATGAAGGCCTACTACCTGTATCATTTCAGCAGGACCATAGGTTTGCGTTCGAATGATCACCAACCGATCCAACAGGTCAACGGGTATGCCATGAGGACTGGTCATATCAGTCCCTCTGTATAAAAAGAAGGCATTAACGCTCAAATTTAAGCATTGTGATACAATGAAAACAGAACCATATCAATCAAACAACTAATCAATATGACCATTGACTTAAGGTTTACATTGATGTATGACAAATTGTCAATTAAGTATGAACTATAAAACCTAAAAATTCAACAAGGGTCCACAACCAGAGAGATTTACTTTTCAATTTTTACTAATCACAAGCACTGAAGTCTTATATTATGACCAAGATTTAAACTCAACATCATGGAGATATTAAGGAAAGGTAATTAACAAAATAAGAACCATGGCAATGATGCCTGCTATGATAATAATACACCAAAAATGATTGGCTATCAATCACCACATTGCATTCAATTGATTTACCCAAATTTGACCAAAACTTCTTTAAAAGCAACATTAGTTTAATCATACCTTACATTGCATATTCCTCTATTAGTAGCAAAGATTACTATTGGAGATAGGGAGCTCTCTAAAGCACGATTTAAATACGAAAAACACTCCATATCTAGCATATGAACCTGTAAAAAAGCATTAAATGTTTTGATAAATTAGATGCAATAGTATTTGCAGACATTAGTTGGTGAGAAATTTAAAGACACAGTCACCTCATCAATGAATAGAACTCCAGGAACAAGCTCTGCTACACCTTCATCAATATATCGGTTGACAACCTGCCACCAACAAAAACAGTTACTCTCTCTCTTATTTTTATATTGTACCTCCTTTTCTTTTTTCCTTTGTTTTGTTTCTGGTTACAATTCATGAGTACGACTTTATTAATCACCAATTTCAATTTATGTATAAAACATCCAAAACAATAAGTAACATGCCCAAGGACAACTGAACATAATTGAAGAAATTGCTAAGAGAAAAGCTCATTTTTTGTAGACCCTTAATTTTCCCCATAACTAATTAAAGAAGAAACTACAAACTTGAATCAAAAGTTATGAAAATACCTGGTTAATTTCTTGCCTCAACTTGTCAGTGATCTCTGTTTTCCTGGGCTTCATCATCTGACCCATAAGAGACAGAATATCTTGTCCCCCTTGAGGTCGTGCATTGGCAGCATCCAGATCATGTAGGGTTACATCCTTTAAGAACAACAATCCAAATCACAATCAGAAATCAGAAATATACAATAGTCAATGTCTAGAAAACATTCTTACAGAGTACACTAGTACAAGCCTCTCATTATTTTTATTTAAAAAGATTTATGTCCACTAAATTGAAATCTAGAAGAAAAAATTCTGATGTCCACATAAATCTGGATTAAAGTCTTGCCTCCCACCTTGGTGATATGGCTTCAATTTAATAATTGCAAAAAGATTTTTTTTATTCGGTACCACCGTAATTAGGGCCTTATGCTTAACTGCAAAAAGATTTGACAATCACAACCATGGTTATAAAAACAAGATCAGGCTGGCCGGTTTAATTGGTTAGATTGAGAACCGGCTTGGTGACTGGGCTTTAATTTATCAACCACTCACAGATCAACTCGAAGTAGAACTATAGAATTCATTTTATTGACAAAAACAATTAAATTCAGAAATGAAAATTGACATCAATACAGTTTCTTTTTTTTATCAGTGGGAAAAGAAAAGCAACAAAACTACGGATGCAAGGACACACTACTCATAGCATCAATTAGAGGATTCAAATACAATAAGTATCCTAAATTAGCAAATCTTATAGGTATTGCATAAATATAACATTGATCTTCAAATTAAATACCTGAACAATCTCTTTTTTTTTGTGAACCTCTCCCTTGGGAAGTGGAACATACTCTTCTGCTTCAAGGTCAAACTCAGAAGCAAAAGCATCACTTCGACCCACCCTTTTTACAGCCCCACTATTTGCCTCAATGTATATTACATCCCCAACAGCTACCTGCACATTGGCCGAAATCCCAAATCGAAACATCACATTTGTTGACACAAATATCACACAGCTTTAAAACTAAAACAGTTTCATACAAAAAAGAAAGAAAAGAAAAGAAATTTATAACTTGTAAAGACAGAAGCACACAAAGATCAAGAGGAAATAATTTCAGAAACCTCACCTTTTCCTTAATCAAGGCATCATATATGGTGGGATCCAACTTGAGTTGCTTGTTTCCTTTCACTGTCTTCAATCCAATGATCACATGGCTAATACTTTTACCATAACCACCTGTAACACTCTCAGTTTCTTCCGGAGAGAGCTCGGTGACCTTAAACAAGACCAGCAAAACATAAACAACAAAATGTACAAGGCACAATCACATCCGAGTTTTGACAAGAGAATAGCCACAAACTCACCTCTCCTTCATATACTTCCTTGTTTTCCTTGATACGCAGACCAATGGCCCGTCTAAAATTTTCCATGAGAACCGCGGTCTTCTTTACTTCTGAGGAGTAAACTTCGGAACCAACCATTGGGCAGAATGGAACCTGCAGAGTGGCATAAACATTATTATCAGCAGCAAGAAGGGTCACAATCACAAAACAGGAAAAAAAAAAAAAAAAAAAAAAAACGCCACAACAATGAGAGTCTTAAGAGGGAAACCTTGGTGCCAAGCTCCTGACTTATCCCAAGAGCTAACGCCGTCTTGCCGGTTCCGGGCGGTCCGGCGAGAAGAAGTGCCCGGCCGGCCATCTTCTTCTGCCGTATCATGTCAACCACAAGACCTGATGCTTCTCTCGCCTCAACTTGTCCCACGAACCCAGCAGCAAAAGGCAATGCTTTTCCAGTCGCCTGAACGAATAATCATCAAACAAAAACAAAAACAAAAACAAATGCAGCTGTTCACTTAAAAATTGAAGCATCGTGAAAACCGTTTGAGCAGAGCAGGACTACACAATATGGTTCAACTACTACAAGCAAGCAGATACAACTAGAGTCACGAGGAACTACGTGGTTCAATTTTAACAAATATTTTCTTTAAGTAACAAAATCAAAGGTAGACTTTTTTAAAAAAAAAAAAAAAGACCCAGAGGTGGAAGAGGAAAGGGAACTCACCTCGAGACCTAAGCCTTTAATGTGTGTGTGGGTAGCAACACGCTGTTTCTTCGTGGTTGACTGAACCTCTTCTATTTTCATCTTCTCCATTTTTCTCTCTTTCTCTCTCAGGTTTTGCACTTCGCAATTTGCAGCAGTTGACACTGAAGAAAAGAACTCACTCTTGAAAATTGAAATGAAACATAAGGGAAGGGAAGAAGAACACGATTCACTGGGCCGTGGGCTAAACCAGACCTACATACATAAACCCGGTTGGGCCGCTCCCCCATTTCTTTTCTCATTACACTCCATTTTCTTACTTTTCTGTTTTCTATTCTATATCATTAATGTGGTTTTCCAAAATCTTGCCACCGAAGGAGAACTGATGGTGAAAAACATGTTTTTAAAAGAGTTATACTTTTTATAGAATATTTTTATATAATATTATATTCAGTATTTTTCCTTGTTAATTTAACCACTTTATCTTATTATTTTTATCTTTTTCTTTATTATAAAAAAATTGCATAAATATATTTTATTTCAAAATAAAATTCAAGTACACATGAAATTTTGGACAAGATGGAATCTCTTCATGGCTAATTTGATATTTAAAATATGATTGTGATATTACATATTATTATCAAAATAGTAACTGTTTGTAAATAATGAGATAAAGTGGTTACACTTATCTATTCAAATAAATGTAACAGATCATCTAAGATCTATTAAGAGATAAAGTCTTTACACTTATTTGAATAAATAAATGTAAGAAATAATCTGAGATTGGTTATGAGATAAAATAATTACACTTATTTATTCAAATAAGTATAACAGATAATCTGAGATATATTAAGAAATAAAGTCATTACACTTATTTGAATAAAGAAGCCTAACAAATAAGATGTTAGTCAAAAAGAGACATTTTATTTTAACATTTGGTATAATACAAGAAATATATTTAAATTTTCATTATTCATAATGGCTCAAAGCATTACAACTTCTACAAAAGATAGTTCCAATTAATCACAGATTGTAAAAAAGCATGTCTGATCCATCAGCTAGAAGCCTAGATTTACTCGACAGAGAACGACATACATTATGCTTTGAATCACGACATACCTTTCATGTTAACTAAGCAAGCTTGCGATGCAAAGTCTTCTTAACAGATATTGGAAGGTTAAATGATTAAGATTGGTTGATTCTCTACTTGTATTTACTTGTGAAAAATGCTAATAGCATATTCTTTCAAAAATACTCTTTTAATAATTTTTTCATGATTTTGTAACTTCAAATAAACTTCAACATACAATTTTTCCTATAAACAATGTATCATCCGTAAATTGGAGGAGATTTACCTCCAACAATTCATTTCCCAATGTTTATCTCATATGTCCATTAAGTCCATCCGCCACAATTAAAAAAAGAAAAAAGAAGTAATGAATCTTCAAGTCTCAATCCTTTGTTGTGAAGAAAACTCCAAAATCGGACTTCTATTTACGAGGATAAAAATAAAAGCCGTCTCTAAACACATTTTCATCCACCCAATCCACCTTTCACTAAAACCAAGATTATATAACATATAATACACAAAGCTCCAAGAAACGGAGTCATGTTTTTTCATAATCTAATTTGAGAAACAAACATTCCTTTTTAACAAATAGTGTGTTGCTATATTGCTGCCTGTGAGAATCTCAGACCCTCTCTGTTGCTTAAGTTAAGATACAGGCTTATGTACTTTTGCTGAAAATTTTTGCAATGTATTCGCAGTAATTAATCGCTTCAAGAAAGAACATTCGCTGCTGATATGATGATCAAGCGAATATGACGGCGGATATCATAGAACCTATTGAAATTAAAATTGCTCGTAAATTCATGATGTTGACATTATATTCCCACGGTTTACCCACAGAACTTGTTAACCTCAAATGAAAATATTGGCTGAAATACATAGTATTAAATATTTTTAATTACTAACGGTAAAAAAAGATCATTTTCAATACAATACATATTTCTTAAATTAAATACATTCAATCAATCGCCTTCATATAGCTAAAATGCTAAATTATGCTATACTTTCTCCTTTATCTTCCCCCTAATAATATCCTAAAACTTATTGATCTTATAAATGTCATAATATAAAGGTTTCTATTTCACTAAATAATTGGTGCAATTTTATTTGAGATTGCCACCATCTTAAACTAGTTTTAATAAATTAACTTTGCCTAGTGAATATGAATAAATGATCAAATGGTGTTCACTGTTCCGAAACAAGCAGCTTCTTCAGCTCTTTTTTATTTACCTGAAATTTCACAGGACAAAAGAATTAACTTTCCATCCTAAAGAATGATGTCTATTAGGACAGGATAGAACCTAAAGAAAATTACCTTCCCCATGGCATTGCGAGGGAGTTTATCCCACACGATTAGCTGAGTTGGAATCTAACAAGATATAAACAAATTATCAGAAGAGAATTACTATGCTTTGTTTGAAACCCAAGAAATTAGCAGGAAAGAAAACACCGAGAGAAAACAAATGGTATTTTTCAATTGTTTGATTGGTATGAGAAATAGCCAAGAAATAAATAAAAAAGCAATGAATTTTGTGCATAATTTTGCCATCTCATGAGCCAAGAAAACGGAAGATGGAATGAGATAATGATTTGTATTCCCTAATAAATGACTATTTTCTATAATATAATTCTTTTGGCAACATGAAATAAAAGGTATATATGCCATTACATGAAACTTTCTTTTTTCACTCCTGTCCGATCAAACATGTGGAGAGAAAACTCAACTTTTCCCCCCTCTTACTTCAAATAATTTATATTTCCTAATAAAATGATTTTTTTAATAATAGAAGTCTTTTAGCAACTTTAAAATAAAAGGTATATATGTCATTATATGAAACTTTCTTTCTTCCCCCATGTCATTATATGAAACTTTCTTTCTACCCCCCCTACGTTAAGTATGATGAACTTCAGCATCACATATGACAGCGTATATATGGTTTAAGATTTGCACTTTTCATCTCTCACACTCTTACCTGATATATCTTATACACACGCACAGAAATATAACACAAACAATGGCCATGCTGCCATACCTTATAAGGTGCAATTTTGTCTTTGGCCCAGGTGGATAATTCTTCTAGGCTTAGAACAGGCTTTGATTCTTGATCTTTTTTTCGTTTAACATCGGCCTCTGGCACAATGATTGCACCAACAATCTCTCCATAGTCTTTGTCTGGTAGGCCTAAAACACAACATTCTGAGATAGCCGGATGCTGCAAAAATGTTCTGAATGTGAATATACATATAATACTCGGCTTTTTTCCATGGAGAAAAAAAATGCGACAATACTAGGGGTTGATAACAACTAACAACCATAATGAGAAAATGGTAGCCACTTGCCTCTATTATAACTGATTCAATTTCTAATGCAGACAGCTTATATCCACCAGCCTTGATTATATCAGCATTAGTACCTGATAAACAAGTAAAGAACATGCATGCTACTTTTAGTTTTATCGCCATCACAATCTAACCTTTCTACTCTGATGATAAGCTCAGGTGTAGGGATCTTTTTATACTTTGTCAATCAAGATGAACTATTTGAGTTTTCATGCATGTCCAAATAAAAATATTAGAGAAAACCAAATGTCCAAGCTATCGGCAATTTGGGATTAACATTTCTGACAAACAACTGTAACAATTTAAGCATTTTTTCCTCATACCTTTGTTGTGACATTCATTTTGGAAAAATGGAAATCCCTGGCTCAAGGATAATTCCAAGGAATTTCAAATAGGATATGTAATTATTAATTAAGGCATGAGAATTATGCTACAAACGGCGCTCAAGGTTCTGACTCTTACGAGAAAACATATGACAGCATACATAAGAATTAAGAAATATAAATTTCCTTACGTCCTAGAATGATGAAATATCCATCTTCATCTGTAGTAACTGCATCTCCAGTCTTAAAGAATCCATCATCAGTAAATGATTCCTTCGTTGCCTACATAGAAATAGTAACATTTCTAAGAATTAGGTATTACTATATTTCTTGTACCATTCTCTATATTTGGAAAGTAAAATAATATTATATTCCTTTTACTATGCCCAATCTTTAGCATCTTGGAACTTCTGTAGCTCAAATAACTGTTTCTTAGATAACAAGATGAACAGCGGTTGGATAGTGGTGGGGCATAACAGGGAAATAGGGTATAATATCATGATGTACATAAATCATGTAATGCATTATACATCAATAAGGAACACGTTTGGAGCATAAAAAACAAAAAAAAGAACAGGTAATACTATTACTAAATGATGACTTCAGAATTGCTAAATAGAAGAACTTGACATTTTGAAAGTACCTCAGGAAGTTTCCAATATTCTTTAAACAACGAAGGGCTTTTAATGCAAAGCTCACCCATTCCAGTATTTCCATTCACACTCTCTTCATCTGCAATAATCTTGACCTGTCAAGCAAACAGAAATGCCAACCTTATAAATATGATATTATTTTTCACATTGAGTGTCCATAACACTAGAGAAAACGCCTCCACACACATAGTAAAACAACCATCTCACAGCATGTCAAAAGTAAACTTTCGCATGTGTTCTTCAAGTTTCAGTCATATATCACTTTATTGAGTGTTATAGAACAATAAATTTGGTTTCCTTAACCTGAAGTTGAAACTTGTGCCGAGAGCCCCAGACCATTAGTTACTAACACCCCCCCCCCCCCCAAAAAAAAAAAAAAAAAAAACAATGTTGTTTAGGCTATCTGATCATGTAAACAGACTATGCAACAGTGGAATGAATGAGTGATAATAAACAGCCCATATTCTATGGCAAGCAGCAGTGAACAAGTGCAAGCTCAACTAACCTGTATACCAGGAAATGGTTTGCCAACGGTTCCAGGCTTGCGCTCACCTTTCAATGGATTCGACAATGCCATAACAAACTAGAAACATTAACATAATAACATAAAATATCATTATAAATTTAATAAGAAAAGTAGTAAAAATTAAAATTCATATACGATTCCCTTAAGTTAAAGGACTTAAACTAAAGTTTACTTACTTCAGTCATGCCATATCGTTCCAATAAGCGATGCCCAGTGATGGCTTCCCATTCTTGCATAACAGGTAGTGGAAGTGCAGAGGACCCACACATCTGAATGACAACATGATAATATATCAGATTTCTCAGATTGAATTAGTAGTCAGCACTAAATATTAATGCAGGAAAACATGCAACATAACTTGCAGGCATGCCCATGCATGGTAAATTACCACACCACTAAGTTACACACTGATTCAGTCAAATTAAAAATTCAATATTATCCATTTTTTAAAAATTCAAACAACTTCCCATTTATGTTCTTATAAGAAATAAAATTGTTTGATGGATGCCACAGTGCCTCTTTCTCTTACCATAAGACGCAAGTTCTTTGCAGCAGATACTGAAGCAGCTTGTAGCTCAGGATCCATTGCATGATAACCTTGTATCAATCGGGCATAGATAGTTGGAACCTTCATTTACAAAAGGATTCAATCATAATCAGATCACCCAAGACAGGTTTTCTAATCATAGCAAACACAGTTGATAGCAAATAGTATACAAATGAATTTTAAAAGAACAAACTATGCAGCAACTCAATACTTTTTTATGCCTAAATGCATAACAAAGAAATGAAATAATGCCATCATATGGCCTATAATTTATAAATGCTGTCTTTGTATGATTATAGCAGTAAACATAATTATTTCCAGCCAAGCTTAGATTTATATACACAAACCAAGGTACCATGGAATGAACCATATCATAAACATGAACAATGCTAATAAGAATTATACTTACTCCAGTGAACACAGTTATAGCATCTTCAGCCTTAGAACCATCAGTTGGATACGACTCACGCCATCTCTGCCAAACTCCTCTCACACTAAATTTTGGCAAAAACTCAACCTTCAACAAGACAATTAAATTCTTAGCACAAAAAAGTTAAATAGATATTGTCTATTTAGAGGCCACTAGAACAAAAGTTAAGATTTCTTTTTTTTTTTTTTAGTTTTGTATTTTCTTTGAAAGCAGAAGTGAAGAGAATATATTACCGTGGAACCTGTATAGAGAGGGGCCATTAAACCATTGAAAAGCCCATGAACATGTATATCATATATGTTAAGGATTGACATAGTAAAGATATCCCAAATGTTTTAAATAATTACAAAAATATTGAATAATGTATACACAAAACTTTCAAGGATATGATGTAGTGGTAGACAATGCAGAAACTGGTCAGCAGATGTGTACTCCCACGCTTTTGTCAAAGTTTGGACCTAAAATCAATACAAGATTTTTAAAAAAAATACAAAATTAACAAAAAAAAAAAAAAAAATAGGAATGGACTGCCATGCTCCACTCAACAAGGATTAAATTGCATTTGATTAAAATTACATCATAAACAATACTTTGTGCATGATTTGATAATCACACCAAAAAAAATTTGCACAATGACAGAGCCAGTGTTCAGGAGAGGATTTAATATTTGTAGATGCAACTGTCAATTCAAAGTATTAAATGCAGCTAGAGTTAATCACAGAGCATACCTGGGAAATGATGCTTCTGTGTGTATGAACAACTCCCTTAGGTTTACCCGTTGTCCCACTAGTGTACAAAATCAGTGCTGGATCTTCACCTATTTGAATGGATATGAAAAACAAAGAACTAACTGTCAACAAATTGCTAGCAAAAAAATTCAACCCACTCTGTTTATAAAAACTGAAACTGATTTTCTTACTTGATCTTCCAAACTTATCCAACAAAATTTTATCTGTATGAATTCCCCCATTCTGTGAATGTTTATCTCTGTTTTTCTCAGAAGACTTGTTGAGAACAGGTGGAAGATGAAAAAACTGAGAAGAGCTTTTATTGGCTACACTTTGCATTATTTCACTATGATCCTCAGTACTCAGTATTGCAGATACATCCTACAGCCAAATTATGTCAAATTTCTATTAAGATTTAATCCGCAAAGCAGAAGTACAGCACAAAGGTAATAATTAAATGGTTTAACTAAATAACTAATCTGTTAGTTAACTTGTAACCAATTCTTTTTACCTTAGATATGTGAGACTCAATTTATATCACAATAACCATATTAATCTACCAACCCATATAATACTCATTTTGTTCCTCGAGAACGGACATACTTGAGAAGCGACCAGTGGGACATAATGACAGGCAACATAAGTATAAAAACTAATCCAAGAGCAATATGGATTATCTTGTTAGGGACAGATGAATAGAAGAATCCCTCATTCACGTCTGAACTGAACATCCAATAAAATTTAAGTCATAATATTTAAGGTATACTTCCAAAGCATATTTCAGGCATGTATTTAACAAAGGCTTATCTATAGATAAATCAGCTATTTGAAAGTTCAGATAAAATATGAAGACAATTCAAGGGCTGATTAAGGAGGCCAGGGCTTCATAAAGTTTGCAAGCCATCCAAATGTTAAACAAATGCAAGAATAGGGATTTCAAAGCATACCGAATTATTAATCACATACAAGAGCTCTACTTCTGGATAGCTGGTTGCCAGCGGAACAGCAACACCTCCACTAAGCCAAATCCCAAGTATTCCAGCAACAAATTCAGCAGAAGGTTTGGCTACAATTCCTATTCGAGCTCCACTGAGATTTCCCTGGATTTTGATACCACTAAGAGTTTACTTAATGATTAATTTGAAAATATTCACGAATGTAGTACTACACATGAATGTCAAGCAACAGACAAAGAATTTAATTAATCCAATTCATAGCAGGTGATCAGAATAGAATTAAAAAAAAGTGGGTTTCCTAATGAGAAAATATTGTCGCATACTTTTAATTAAGGTTGTTTTGGTAAAACCAAGAAGGCCCTAAAAATTTTGCAGTATCTAGTTTATGCTATTTTTTTATTGCATTTAGTTAAACCAGAATGTATCTTTTAGAGTGCCTCTATGCTCTTAAGTATGTAATGGAATGTGATTGTAATTTTAGCTTCTTTTTTATGTTCTCAGGTTTCTGCCCCTGTTTGTGTCAGAGGAGTTTCTACTTTCTATCTTTTACATGCAGAGAGATTGGCAGCATTGCTGCATTGCTAGTTATCTTATTGTTCTTAGAAAGTTTTCACATTTTATGCTCCAGCATGCTGCATCCCATACCATGCTGTATTTTCCTTTAAATTTAGATTGTTCTATTTGAAAAAGAATAGCATAACTGTTTTTATGGATTAAGTTTTTAGGAACTTCCATTCATCATATTGGTCAAATGTTAACCAATAGTTATGCACAATTTCATCTAGCAATAACAATAGTAAGGAAATTATAAGGTGTAACTCACTGTCTGTGCATCACTGCCACACAAGAGATTAGATATCTTCTTTGCCGATGAGACGAGTTGCTTGTAACTATAACTCTTCTGATCAGCTCTGATAGCAACACTTTCAGGAGCTGCAGGTTCGTGCTTGGCAATTGCTTTGACCACCTCCATCAATGTAGCAGGTGCAGATGCTATATTAAAGGCATAAATAGTCAAATAACCTTTATAAAATGAGTGTATTAGATATTAAATAATTTCCACATTCTGTAAACGGAACAACCAGAATATCAGTTTGGTGTTTTTTCTCAAGTGACTACCCAATAAACTGATGATGACTTCTTCTCCGAACCAAGATGTCCCTTCTAAACTTTCCAGCACAGCAATATCATTATCATAACAAGTCACTGACAACCTCATTTTTCAGAGTAAATCTCTTACAAACCATTAACAAAGTATTTTAACAAGTAATGATAATTGAGACTAATATTGCATTTAGAAAGAAACCATAGCAGGTAAATTTAGTCGACGGTCTGCCCAAAGGTACTGAATGACATTTTACCCTCTTAAACTTCCTGTGCACTGAAATGTTCAAAGCTCCATAAAGCAATAATCAGGTTCGCAAGATAGGCAAAGTTACAACTTGATCAGTAGTTAGGAGCCACAAACCCAAAAAACTACTTATCACTGAACACCGAAATTCGATGCTTCATAATAATCTGTATCCTTAAATATTGTTTCTTTTTAAACAAAATCCAAATTGTGTGCGCTGATGCATGATGTTAGCTAGTAGTTAGAAGCAAACAGAGTTGCACGCAAGAAACATTTTCTAGCAAACTCAACTAAATTTAAAAAGGAGAAAGGGAAAGCACACCCTTTACGTCTGCATGCAGCAGTGAGACACCCCAACAATACATTCCATCAAATTCAACCTCAAGGTAGAATATTTATTTTTACAAGCCCAATACCCTAGTTGAAATAAAATAAAATAAAAACATTGATCCTAGAAGAAAGGAACCCCAAAAGCACAAGACTTTACGTTCAAAACAACAATAATAGTAAAAAATCATTTCAGTGAGAGCAAGCAATCAGAAAGCGAGTGGAGAAAAGAGAAACTCACAAGAGAGGGGACGAAACTGAGAGAAAGAGAAGCTGGGGTAGGAAACAAGATGCTGAAAAAGAGGGAGAGAAGAGGAAGCTATGAAGGCATGGGAAGTAGAAGAAGAAGCGGTGCGTTGATGAAGAGGGAAGAGAGTAAGGTGCTTGTTGAAAGCTTTCAATGAGCGACTCATTTAGGTTGGTGGCAGATATTGTAACCAACTAATTGAGCGGTGGAGTTAGGTGGAAACTGCGTGCTTCCAATTCTAATTTTTGCACCTCTATTTTTGTCTCCTTCTTTCAGTCAAATGTGGCTTTCAGTTTCGGGGGGCCATTATAATGCTAATGCCTATTCAATTCCAATTGCAATACCAATGGTCCAATACTGTTTTCCTTTTTCTTTTTTTCTGGGTTCCTTTTGTTTCGAAGGGCCTCCTGATTATTGTTTCTTAGGGTTCTGGACAAACTTATTGGTACTAGGATATTTGTGTCACAGCTTGCAACTTGTTACCACATTTTGTAATTATGTTTTGCCTTTTTGAAGATAGGCTTCCTTGTGGTAGGATTTATCTTAGCACACCAGCAAAAATCGGGCATCATTTTATATTGTCGAAAGGTGTCACATTGTTTAAGAAAAAGAAAAAAAAAAAAAAGAGGATACGTAATTAAAATGTGTAAGGATGAGCATAAAACAACACATATACGTAGTATTTTTATATGGATATGCGTATAATCGGACACGAGCCTACCGGGTTTTATTAAATTAGTAAAACAATAGTGGGTCACACATGTTTTGTTTGACCCGTAAGATTTGGTCTTCGGTTTTTTTATATTGGGAGGAGGAGCAATTTAAATAGAATTTTCCAGATTTTGACAAGTTCAAATTATTTAGTTTTTTTTTTATATGTTCTACTAATGTTACAAGAAAGTAATATTATTAGATAATTCATTATCCCAAACAATTAAAAAAAGTTTTGTATTAGACAAGCTAAACCTATGTTTCGTATTTGATCATTCAACGTTTACAAGTTAGTGACGAGAAGGTTCAGGTCAAGTGTCCTTCACGCCTACAATAAAAAAAACATCAGAAGAAAGAATCACATGCAGAATTGATAACCTTATTTAATAATGGGCCAGTCTACCATTGTAACTTCTCGACTACTCGAAGGGTCTCAAATGTCTGACCCCAAAATAATGGGGTCGCAAATGCTGGTTCAATGTATATCCACCACGTAAATAAGGAGTCATTAGAAGTGTTAAGCGTGAAGAATACTATGAACTTTCTCCAATAGTCTCGCGTTAGAAACCAGATTATAGGGGCTATTTGTCGATTGCTATTGAATTCATTGTCAAACCATATTCTTAAGAAATCGTGTGGAAAAATAAGATGACGTAAATTTGATAGTTTTGCTATAACTAGTTTAATAAAAAAAATGCCTTCAATTTAATGGCAAAAGATGGAATCATAAATGTTTCATATCTGACAATCTGAAATTTCATTTCGTACAATTTGTTTCTTCGACGTGTTCTCTATGTTAATGAAAGCAGATTAATACACAAATAAAAATACATTTAAATACATTTTTGTCCTTATAATTTATAATTTTAAATATAATAGACATTGGTTCAAATGGTTCTTTCTTGATGTAAATCTTCTGGTAATCCCACAACCAATAGAATTTTAACAAAGGGGCGGAGGAGGAAATTCTTTTAAAAAGATATCCTATATTAACCTTAGAAATACATCATAATGCCAGAAATCCTGGATGTAAAGACTCAAATACGGAAGACTTTATGGATTGGTATGGAAATTAAGCAAAGAAATCCAGCTCATTCTTAGCATGTACTATATCTGCACCAAGCTTGGGCGTTGACAAATAAAACTAAAATACCAGGCTTGAAAATTTGTGCATCAGCATAAGACTGAAACTAGTATAGTCACAAACATGTACCACATGGAAGGTTATCTTCAAGTTGACTTACTATCTTCGAAGTCTATTGAAGCCTTAGCCAACTAAGTTGGCCACAAGGTAAAACCATCATAGTATATACTAGTCAACGTGGTCATTGACCTTGCCATCTCCTCCACCAGAAGGGTGTCCTAGCTCCCTGCGAACGAGGTGGTGTAAGCGTATCAAGCATTGTTTCCTTCTCTTTTGGGGTCAATGGAACACCTCTAACAAGGTTTAAAGCCATGATATGGACATTAGTCTTTTGTTTATGCCTGTTGTAAGCCCATGCTCCTGCAGCTGAACCTGCAATTAGGAGCTATTTGAAAGAAGATATTTCTGGAATCAGCACAAATTTAAACTGCACTGTAAAAAAAAAAAAAAAAAAAAAACTCAAGTGCTTACAGTCCTCCAGAAAAAAAATATACCGGTAATAACCACAAAGCTGCTGTCTGCATATCAAACTTGGGCGTATAGAGTACAGTCTCTCCAAATTCGTCCTCAAGCTTTTTGTAGATGTCCTTGTCAGTCTTTCCAGATCGAATTTCATCACGGATTAACTGAAAAGTAGTACAAGTATTTGGGGTTTACAACTTTATACGATAGCACCAAGGCTGACTGACTTCCAGAAACTACTGGTAGACATGGTAATTTTGTTTTACTTCAAAGAAATTCTGAGCAGAAATGGATGAAAAACAGGCATAAGACTAGGCAAGAAACTTCAAAATCTCAAAATATATGGAAAGCAGTTACTTCACACACCCAGAATTCCCCTACAAGCCTGGCATATTCTGTTCAATCTTTCTTAGCTTCACCAAGACAGAAATTCATATCAATGATAATGAAGGGTACAAAAAACAAAAGGTTTTAATTTAAGCCAAAGAAACTTTACAAACCGTGTATCCAATTAAACCACTGATCAGCATTCAGAGATGGGGGGAGTTTTTTTTTTCTGTGGGGTTGCAGGAAAGAAAATTAACAGCCATTTAATTGACAGAAAGCCAACGTAAGCATGAAAGAAGAAAAATTATAAGATTAACTAAGAATACTTTATAACTCCATAAAAGTTGAATTGTTATTACAAGGGAAAGAGGATTAGCATGATGTATAATGTAAAGATATTTGATAACTCATACTAGAAATTACATCAAAAAGGAGTCTGGCTGTTGGATCATGGATGTTATATTTTAAGCAACAAACAGAAAATGACAATCTGAATATTTAGACTGCACCCTCATGCACAAATTCATCTCAGTCCCATTTCCTAATTAGTTCAAGTTTAGAAGCCATTTGAAGTTCCAAACAAGTAGTTGAACAAAAATAAAAAATAAATAACAAAATCATGTTTGTTAGCAGTAAGGAATCAAATAAGTAATAACACCCATATCAGAAAGTAAAAGTGCGGTGCAATGCAGGTAGGTACCTTCCTGAGCAAAATGGCAATGTCTGCTTGAGAATCCTCAATGGATTGACTCCCACACTCCGTGCACCTCACATTATGACTAATGTTTCTTGCCCGAGCATCTACTATCATTGCCCTCTTCACTGCATCATCCTCACTCGCCATTCAAACCTGCGCAAACAACTAGCATTATAAAACAGCTGCATAGCAAAACCAGGACAAGAACAGTGCAAAACCAAGCATAAAATAAATCAAGATGGTTTAAATTTCAATGATTATGAAAGTGGAAGAACACCAGGAATAACACCAACAGTCTAAACCATAACTAATGCGACGAGTTTGTTTTCATTTTGTAGAACAGTTTGGATGCACATATTTCAGCAGAGAAAACATATCCTCTAGAGATAAAAACAAAAGTAATTTTGACAGTAAACTATGAATTTATTGGATGTGGATAAATTTGTAATGGGTTTTACGAAGAAACTCACGGAAAGAATAGATGAAGAAGAAAGGGAGAGTGTGTGATCCTTCTTTGCCTTTAATTCAAAGCTTCGATTAGACTGTGTTTTTGGGTCCTACAAAACAAAGCCACTCGTATGTTCTATAGAGAGCCCCATCCATCAACGGATCCATATCATTTTTTCTCCTCTTTTCAGAGTAACGGAAAATTATTTTCCCACACTCATTTTTCATCTTTAGACCCCACTTTTTTTTTTTGTTATGTAAGCTTTTTTATCCCTTAACTAATCATTTCAGATTTTGATGTCTAGTTTCTGGTCTGTTTTTGGCCTCTCATTTATTTTGATGTCTAGTTGACAGTACAAAATTTGATGTCTAGTACTCTAATTGACAATGTTAAATTCGTTTATGCCGCATGATAATTAAACTCAAACTTATTTAACTCCTTTTTGTATGATTCTTATTTTATCCCTTCTTAGAGTTATGTCAATATACACAATAAAAATATGTTGTTGTGTATCTTATCAAGATTTTGACAAGATACATAATAAAAACTTATTTGTTTCTATCAAAATATTGTTGTTAAAAAAGTTCAAAAAATGGTGAGAAGATAAACCAAAATATAACAAGATCCCTTAATTTAGTTCAGATTAATAAATTATTTATGACGTGAGACCTATTAATATATTCTTAATTAATATGCACTTATTTCATTACGAATATATTAATATGTACTACACAATTTTTATATAAGTCCAAGTCACAAGTTGTTTTCATAAATTATTCTGAAAATCGATTAAAATTAAAGGCATATTCTATTGGAAAAACAAATGAAAGAAACGGTTTAGAACCATAAACTCCTCATTGAACTAGATATAAAGAATAAAAGTCATATTTGACCATTGTACCTAACTTCTTTAAGGGCTTAGCAGGATAGGGTTTTCATTGCATGGTAGGTATTATTGCAATAAGGACTGAAGCTCTATTCCCTCGCTTTGACCTTCCCTTTATGGCTGAAAGCTCTATTTGATCTCTCAACAAACAAGGTTATATCGTAGTAGACTCGTAATACTGTTTATTTTCTTTCCATGATATAAGCTTGAATTAGCAGTTACTACTAGAAAATATTAAACATATAATCCATTTACGGGAACTGCAACAACCCCGAGAAGTTACCAACCAATCACCAGAAGTTTCAAGAAATTAAATTACTAACATATTGAGACACACCTTAGCTAGAAAATTTGCACATAAGTTTCTGTCAAGCATAGTATTTACGAGTTGAACAACCCTATCACGGTATCAACCATGCATCAGGTCATGATTTTTCCGAATAAGGACAACTTATATACTTCCCGTGACTATTGTAATATTGTTGTTATTAGATGATTCGCTAAGACAAGCCATGGTACGTAACAAGCTTGTTAGGATTATAATTATAAAAAAAAAATTAATACTTTACATATCATTTTTAATCTCTTATAATCTCTGTACATATAATTTAAACCTTTTTAATCCCTACTCGAGGACTAAAAGGATTTTAAAAAAAAAGTATGCATGAAAATTAAGAGGGAAAATTTTTAAACATAGGGACTAAAAGGAATTTTTTTGTAACTATAGGATGAAATAAGTAATTAATTTCTTCTTAGGAGAATTTTGAACAGGGAGAGGGCATACAATTCTTCCTGTCGTATTCACGTGAAATCAAAACAGGATATACCGTAAAAAAAAAAAATGATATAATTATGTAATTAGCAATTACATTGCCCAAAAAGACTCAAAATATAGCATGAGATGATCAAAGACTCTCAAAACTTGACCCCATGCAACCAAAGCACAGATTTTCCTTGCAAATGAGTAAGAAAGAAATACAGATCGATCAATACAACCACAATAACAATATAAATTATTTGAATTATATATTTGTTTAGCTACTATTTCTATAATTCAATTGCTCACAAAATTCATCCAGAAATAATGGATGCTAGAATTTTTTTTCTAAGGAGATAAATCCGAAGGAAAGAAATTTCATTTATTCACTTATTTTTGTGAACTGTAGCATTCAGCACATGAGCTTTTTCAATTTATATACTTAATTAATTTTTAAGCTAATGAAAAAAGTACATGAAAGAAGTTTTTCTTTTTACTTTTAACCGAAAATGTTTCCACAACTCATTCAACAAATGAAAATATGCCTATACCTTGTCCATATATGACCATTTTAGTTTGCTTCTTGTGCAAGAAGTGCAATTTCAATTTCCTGAAGTGACTTCCCTTTTGTTTCCAGAATATATTTCTTCACAAAAACCACCGCTATCAAACAACATGAACCAAAAATACTATACAGGAGTTGCGCCCCAATTAGCTCCAGCAAGCGCAAAAAAAATAGACCCACGAAGAAGTTTATCACCTGTTAAAGAAATGTTTACAATCTCAGAGAACATCATAACACTGGAGGAGAAACTAAATGACACTGATATAATCTCAAAGGCCAAAACTTCCTTCAAACATGTATTTTGTATTTGATGTGGAGCCTGCTATTGAACATGTACCAAGAGAACTAGAGAAAAGATCTAAGCAATTCTAATTAGTAGATAATATTCAGAGCTCAAAATTTTAATCCCATACTTGGCAATCAACATGAGCAATATAATCTGTGAGAACACCCCAAATATATTATAAAGTGCTAAACTGCATACAGCCAAAGCCATCGCCAACTATACTTGCAGTCTAGCATAAGCATCATGTAAGACTGGCTGTTAAAATATTATTGATTAGAGGGGGTTATCTAAAAAAAAAACAAAAAGATTTTTCAAATTAATAACTTTCTTAATAATCGGACTCAGATACCATGTCAAGTTACAGATAATCTCTTACCTAAAAGGGTTAACCTGCAGACCTAAAGGAACCTTTCTAGAATATAAGTGTACAGGTCACTCAAATATCTAAACACAATTTAGTTTTAAAATGTAAAAAGATCATAAAATATTTACTGGCACTATCTGAGTTAAATATGGTAAAAGATTACACATTAATAGTAGATTTCATGTTTATAAGAATGCAGAAGTCCAAAACGAGTTAAATACTTTGGAAAGTTAAGAAGAAATAGAATGATGTAAGGACACTTTAAAGATGAATAATTGAATATATATGAAAACTTGTAAAGACAATTACCCAATGCACAGCCAGGCAAATTGCCATAGCCTTTGCTCTGATATTGCCAGGTAGTATTTCAGACATGATAAGACAAGGAACTGGACCAGCGCCGAAAGCAAATGACAGCACAAACCTGTTTTGTGCATTTCACATTTAGCAACATATATCATGAAACATGAACTCTCAAAGTTGGTAGAGATTTGTAATTTGGCAGTCAAATGAAGGAATGAAGGTATTTCATATTCATAAGCAGTGTCCTACAATCAATGCAGCAGTTCATTTCAAAATAAATAATGCAAATATTTTCAAAATATATTTAATATTTAAAAATCCATATTAGAATCATTGCCTTGTGATTCTGAAGATAAAATGAGATTGAAAACTACGTTAAACAATTACTAATGCATATATTTACTTGTGTATCTGATGCAGTGGCAAACCAAGGATGCAAGTTATGCATTTCAGAAAAACCATTTGACTAATCCCCCTCCCAACAAATGCAAGTTGAACTTCTGACCACTTACAGTAACATGCCACCAACAGATAGATACATTGATCCAAATCCTGGTGCAAAAGAACTTGCAGCGATGACTTGTAGACCCATTGATAACCCCTAAGCAAGAAAATAGGAAAAGATCAGATAATCTAATTCTCATTACATAGCTTATGAAAATTAGTAGAAAACGTAATAATTGGAAACAATGGAAAGAAATCCAACTCTTAAACAGCATCGCAGGTAAGTTCCTACTATCAAATGGCTTAGATTTCTTCCCTGATGATTGTAGTAAAACCCAAGATAGGAAAGTGCAAAAGGGAAGTCCTACTCTTGGTGAGTTTGCTAAAAGGGAAAACAAGCAAGTGACTTGTGAATTGGTGGAAAATGGCCACGTATTGAGCATAATAATTTTTGGGTGGATTGTCAATTACTCAATTTTCACTGAAAACTACAGGAGATTCTAGTTGAACAAATGAGCCTTAATCTGGTTGGTTGTTATTGATACAAATTTTATGAGTGTATTTTTCCTGATTAGTCTAACTAAGCTAGTACTGTTTGTGTTTCTCTTATTAGCTATGTAAATATAGAATCCATACTAACTTCTTGGTACTACACTTCAGTCCTGAAAATCTGAAATCATGATGGAGATACTCTCCTCTTGCATATATTTTGTCATTCTATTCCAATACAAGATAGACAAATTCATTCTTTGAACCTTTTATCCTTCCATTAATTGGATACCAACACATCCTATCTAAATCCCACAAAACAATCAAGAAAACTATTCCATTTCCCATTTTGGGCTTCTTTGTCCAGTATTCTAGATTACATTCTACCCATTTTTACTGGCCTAGTCAAATGTGAGGTATGTTGCAGGCCTAAGGAGTGAGGTTAGAAACTTCATAATTTGGTGTCCAAATACGTTGTTCAGAAGCTAAATGATTAAAGTGCCTTCCTAATTCCAGTGAAAGTTAATTCATATGGAACCCAGTAAATGAATAATTAAAGCAATAACTGAATAGTAATCTACCACAGTTTAGTTTGAATTTTCTAACAATACGTATGTCTAATGAAATTTTGTTCAAGTAAAATATAAGTTTAAAAGAGTTTGATTCAGTAAAGTACGAATTTTCATTTTTCTTTCCTACCATGCCCAGAAAGCTACCCAGGAGAAGCACTTTCCTTCCAAGTTTATCCATCAGAATCATTGCAACTACTGACCCTGAAGAGGTATTAGAAAACAAGGTTGAGAGGAATAAATAGCAATTACAAATCAACAAATAAACAAAAATAAAGGAGTTAAGCCAGCAGATACCCAATAAATTACAAACTCCTACACATGTGTTTGCAATATCAGATGGTACACCAAAACTCTCAAAGACAGTTGAAGAGAAATAGAAAACAGCATTTATGCCAGATAGCTGCTGCAGCGCAAAAAGCATAGATCCAATGAACATCACTGCAAAATGCATTTAGTGATTTAGCAACCATAAAAAAGACACAACTATATACTGTTGCAAAAACAAATGATTTTAGAAATTATGATATGATTGAGCAATCGTCTAAAAGATACACTACTGTTCCAAAAAAATAAAATATTATGATGTGTAGTTATATACCTCTAAAATAGCGGCCGTAAATTAATTCTGAAAGTTTTACTGAATCAGATTCATCGCCTCTGTCAGACTTTGACAGTTCAGTCATTGCAGGTTTCACATGTACTCCTCCCAAGAGCTTCTCAAATGCAGTTTCAGCTTCAATGGTTCTCCCTCTCTGAACAAAATCAAAGAAATATAAGTGCCTGTGTAGAAAAATAACATTAATCAATAACAAAATGGAAATAAATTTGGAAGGATGAGACACTTGGTATTCTTCTTAAGAAATAATACACAATAAGTCAATAACAAGTTACAAAATAGATATCAGGAAGGATATATTTATTTATTAATTTAAAAGGGAATTAATCATTGGGAGAGGGAGACTCAGATTCTCAGAAATCTAAAGAGGTATCAGTCATAATGGGAAGAGAGAATCTCCTCTCTTTTTTTTCATAAAAGCGGGAGAAACAACATAGTCAAACAAAATGGACCGAGCAACCGTCTTTCTATAGCACCACATCAGCAAAACATTGTTTGGAGAGAGGGCATCAAAGAAACAGCCCTTCAAAAGCCCTCTTCAGAATAAGTTTAAGCGTCTCTTCAAAAAAATAAAACAAGCATATATTAGAGATTTCAAAACATGGTAGTTTTTATTACCTCCCTCTTAAGATACACATATCGTCCAGCATTAAACTTTATATATCATAGCAAAGATTACTTCATACTCAAATATCTATAAGCCATGATTGGGATAAAAAAATGTATAGTCTAGCAGTAAGCCTCCAAAAAAGGACCCAAAATAGTTGAAAGCAAATACATTAAATTATGATAATTAGTTTTAGTTAACTTGAAAGTTCTTATCAGTTTTGAACAAGTGGAGATTAGATAACCTTGAAAAGCCAATGAGGACTCTCTGCACAGATCTCCATAAAAAGGGCAAGCATGGTAGCAGGAATGACAGATACCCAGAAACAAATCCGCCACCTGTGCACATAATTTCCACATAGATACTACCTTTTAAGAAAATACACGTGGAAAAAAAGTAACTGGAAATTGAATTGGCCTATAAATCTACAATAAACTATGTTCATGAACTTCACCAAGCCTATTTAACATTCCATACCAACCAACTATTTCCTTGGCTGGAATTCCAATAAAGAGAGAACCCATGAGTCCAAGACATGTTGCAATTTGGGTTAAGGCCCCAAAAGCACCTCGTACAGCTGGAGGTGAGACCTACAAATGCAAGTGGATTTAAGTAAATTGAAAAGACCTCTAATGAAAAATATATTGATCTCAAACTGAGAGAAAACAGAAAACAAATTGGGGATATCATCTAATATACCTCAGCCACATAAAGAGCTGCAACAGGTGGGCCAAGTCCCATTCCAGTACCAACAAATAACCTTCCCAAAAGCATGCCGCACAGAGTTTTTGCTGTTGCACTGCAAAAGTTGTGAATAATAAGTTTGTAATTTTTCCTTCTTTCTCATTCTCCCTTTTCCCTTGCATTATCTAATTTATCTTCTGTTTTCACAGAAAACACCTTGGAATAGGATGACATTAATTTGGAGCATGGTTTTTGTACATCATTTGCAGCAATAAAATGCAAATTTTATTGCATATGCAATCGATACAAATAATGAAAGAGAAATTAATTTACAACTTATGCTGTTGATACCTCATTCCAGCCCCAATTATCATAGGTAAAGCACACAACTGGAAACTTCTTCTACGCCCAACACCATCTGCAATCCATCCACTGAACAGAGATCCAACAAAAGCACCTCCTAAGCATATACTTACTACAAGACCTTCATCAAAATAAAAATAAAAGGAAGTAGATAAATATTTAAATGTAAAACATGATAAAG